>NGBS01000964.1:0-34103 GCA_002245135.1 Proteromonas lacertae | reverse complement strand
AGATATGAATAAGAAAGAGCAATTACAAAATGAATTAGAAAATAATGTAAAAGAAATGGATAGTAATTTCAAACAATTAGATGAAGATGATTTCTTAGATGAATGTAAATTATATAATGATGAAAATAGAGGTGGTGGTGATGAATCAATGAATAATGGGAATGAGAATGAAATAGAAGATCCAAAGAAACAGAGTTATTTGAATGCTTTAAATGAATTAAATGAAGAATTAGAAAGGAAAAGACAAGAATTAGATGATTTAAGAAATGATTTAGAAAGTCTGAAAGAGAAAGAGGAAAAAGAAAGTAATGAAGAGATAAATAAATTACAGAATCATGAAAGAGAATTAGAGAATAAAATGCAAGAGATAAAGAGCAACAATGATGAATTGAAGAATTCTTTAAATCAAATAAAGAAGGAATTATATGTAAAAATACAGAAACAAATACCTGATAATGAAAATGAGCTGAAAGATTTAATGAAATTGAATGAAGAATTAAAGAAAGAGAATGAAGAATTGAGTTATAATGAGAATTGCAATCAAGGAATAATAGAAAGAAATCAAGAGAATTTATGTGAAAATGAGACAAAAATGAATGAATTGAAAAGTAAAATAGATGATTTAGAGAGTAATTTAAAAGCTTTAGAAGATGAAGAAATAGAAAATATATCAGTTGAAAGTCTAAAGAATTTAGATAAAGAAAACAAAGAGAATGAAGATGAATTGAAAGAATTGAAAGATAAAACTTATGAGATTAAAGATTCAATTGATAATAGTAAAGAATTATTGTTTGTTGAAACAGAGTATTTGTGATATGCATGATGAATATGATGATTGTAATAGACAATGTGAAAAATTCCGAGAAAAATAAATAAATTAGCATCAAGTAAAACAATAGAAAGTGAAGAACTAACTGATATAAATATGGAATTATGTGATATTGAAGGTGATTTAATGAAATTAGATAAAGAAATCGAAAATCAAAATCGTCGTGTTAATTCAATCAATGAAGAAGATACTGACAAATGTAAAGAATCAATAAAGAATCAATAAAGAGAATGACACATTATTAAGAGATAAATTAAAACAAGTAAAACATAAGTTAGATACATATTCAATCAATATGGCTGATGTAGAAACTGACACATTGGATAAACTATTAGATGATACAAATGGTTATTTACAGATGAAAGAAAGAATAATAGAAATAGGAAAAGAGTTAAATGATGCATTAAATGAAAATGAATCATTAAAAGATGAGAATGATGTATTAAAGAAAGAAGTAGAAGAAGCATCAGCAATACTAAAAGATATAAAATCCAATCCTGATTATTCATTAGATACAACATTATTGAATGAATATTTGAGTGAAAGAGTTGAAATATTAGAAAATGATTATAATCGAATCAATTCAATAGCTGATGAAAATGAAAAAGAGATTGAAGAATTAAAGAATAAAAATGACAATAATAATTCAAGTATGAATGAATCAATAAAAGAAATTGAAGAGAAGAATAAGAATATTCGAGAAGAATTAAAGAAAATTGAAAGTGAATTGAAAGAAGAAAGAAATTTGGCTGATAAATATGAAACTGATCCAAATGCAGGAAGTGATATATATTAGTTGATTTACACAGTAAATTGTTGAAGACTGAGAAGAATATAAGAAACTGTGAAAGAGATTTGATGAATGGAAATGAAATTAGTAATTTTGATGAAATGGAAACATTGAAAATTCAAGTAGAAGATTTACAGAAATCTTTAGAAAATGCCAAAGATGAGAATGATAAATTGAATTATAAAAGTTTAGAAAGAAGATTAAAAGACTTAAAGAATGAAGAAAAGAAATTAGAAAAAGAAATAGGAAGAAATAAGAGAGATTTAAAATCAATAAGTGAAAAAGAAATAGGTAAAAAGTGAAAATGGAATAAATGTAAATAAACTCATTAAATGACATAAATGATTCTAACAATGAAATAAAAACTGAAATTAGCGAATGTGAATCAATGTTAAATGATTTAAAGAAACATGAAAATGATTATAGTAGTGATGAAAAAGATGAAAAATATTGATAATATAGAGAATAAGATAAATGGTATTGAAGAAAAAATCAACAATTGTAATGAAGATATTGAAACAATAAATGATATGATAAAATGTCTTAAAGATAGTGATAATTTAGTTGATAAACTAAAAAGATAATAATAATTATCTGATGAATATCAAATGATTTAAATCGAATGTTAAATGAATATGAAGATTTTGAAGAACCAGATTTCTTAGATAGATGTAAAATGTATAGAAATGATGATGATGAAGATGATAATGATAATGATAATGATAATGATAATAATGATAATGAAAATAAAGATGAAGAGCAGAAAAAACAAAGTTATATAAATGCAATAAACCAATTGAGTGAAGAAGTAGAAGAAAAGAAGAAAGAATTAGAATCATTAGAAAATGAGATAAATCGAAATTATAATTCTGCTAATACAACTCCAAATACAACACCAAGAAGTCCAAGAACACCCAGTGAAAATCGAAGAGCATTGCGATTAAAAGAATTAGATGAAAGAAATGATGAAATTAAGAAAGATTTGAAAGATTTAAACAATAAAAGAAATAATTTGAATAAGAATTTAGAGTTAATGAAATCTAATCTTTACAATAAGATGTTAAGTGAAATACCTACAATAAAAGAATATTTAAAAGAATTGAAGAAAGAAAATGAAGATGAGAAGAAATCATTAAAAGAATTTGAATATGATCCATATAATGATAATGAGTTTTCCAACAAATGTAATGAAGAGATTCGTATTAATGAAGTAGAAATAGAAGATTTAGGAAAGAGATTAGGTGAAAAAGAAAATGAAATAAAGAAAACAATAAAGAATGATTTGAGTAAAATCTCAGTTGAGAATTTGAAGAATCTCAAAAATGGTTTAGACGAATTAGATGGAAAAGTGAAAGAATTGAAAGATAAATCTAAAGAATTAGAAGATAATATAGATTTAGAGAAAGAATTAATAAAAGAAAAGAATAACTTAGAACAACTAGAAAATAAATACAAAGAAATCAATGATAAGTTAAACAAATGTAAAGATCAATATGAGAATATAAAAGAGAATGAAAATACTGATAAAGAGAAAGTAGAAGAAAGAAATAAGAAATTGAATGAAATGGAAGTTGAGTTAAATGAAATTGGTGATATGATAAATGATGAAAAGATAAAACTAGAAGAATTGAAGATTGGTGAAGATAATGTAAATTGTAAGAAAGAATTAAATGAAAGTAAAAACAATCAAAAGAAAATAAATGAAAGATTGAATGATATTGATTCCACTTTGTGTAATATGTCAAATGAGTTTTTATTAATAGAAAATGATCCTCTAAAAATAATGGAAGAATTAGAAAAAGCCAAAAATGCTTTGAATGAATTAAATGATGGAAATGAGATGATGAATGAAGAAGTTGATAGATTAGAAAGAAAGAATGAAGAAATAAATGATGAATTAGAGAGATATAAAGAAAAGATTCAGTCATTAGAAAATGATTTATATAATGCAAATAATCGAATAGAAGATGATAAACAAGAAATAGAAGATTTATCAACTCAATTAGAAGAAGCAAATAAGACAATATCTGAAATAATGTTAAAACCAAATAATGATGATAGTAGTTTAGTTGGTGAATATTTGAATAATGAAATAGAGATGTTAGAAAAAGAAATGAAAAATGTGGAAAAAGAGTTAAAAATGAAAGAAAAATTATATGAAAATTATGAATTGAATGAAGAATTGTGTGAGAAAGAAGAAGTAAAAGAATTAAAAGAGATATTATCATTTGTAAAACCATTATTAGATGAATGTAAAAAAGAAGTAGAAGAAGAAAAGGAATTAATGGATAGATATGAAACAGATACAAATGCTGATAATTCCATATTAATAGAAATAAGTAATAAAATGAATATAACAAAGAGTCATTTAGGAGAATGTAAAGATAAATTGAATGAGAATAACATATTGCTATTAAATGAAATGGAAAGAGTGTGTAGTAGTAAAAATGAGAATAATCTGAATAATATGGATAAAATATTAGAAAAGATGAAAAGTGATTTAAAAGAAATGAAAAATGAGTATAATGAATTTGATGAAGAAGATTTTAATGATAAATGTAAAATATATGATGATATTGAAGAAAGTGATGAAGATGTAAAGAAAATGAGTTATGTGAATAGTTGTGATAGATTGAATGAGGAAAGTGAAGAGAATCGAAGTAAATTAAAAGAAATCAATAAGAAATATGAAGGTGAAGAAAAATTGAAAGAATTAAAAGGATTAAGAGAAAAGATGATGAAATGTAATTTGAATAAGAGTTTATTGAAGAAGAATTTAGATGAAATGAAGAATGACTTATTGAATAAACTAATACATAAATCAATAGAAGATCAACATGAATTGAAAAGAATGAGAGAAAAGAATGATGAAACAAAAGAAGTAATAATGAAGTTAAAAGATAGTAATAAAATGAATAATGAGAATTTGAGTGAGAATGAGATAATAAACAATCGAAATAAGAAAGAAATGGAAGAAATAGAAAATGGGTTGATGAAACTAGAAAAAGAATTAGAAAAGAAGAGTAAAAACATAAAAACAAGTGATGTTGAAAGTTTAAAGAATTTAGAAAGTGAATTAAAAGAAATAGAAGAAAGAATGAATGAATTAAAGGAGAAAGAGAAAGAAATCAAACTGTCAATATCCAATGAAGAAGAAATACAAAAGATGAAGAAAGAGATGGAAGAATTAGAAAAAGAATGTAATGAATATACAAATGAATTAACAAGATTGAAAGAAAAAACTGAAGATTTAAAAGAAGAAGATAATAATAATAATGATAATATGAGTGATTCTAAATATGAAGAATTAAAAGGTAAAGAAGCTGAAATTGAAGATAAACTGAATGTAATAAAAGAAGATATTGAAAATGTAAATAATGAATTATACTCTTTGAGTGACGAAGAAGTGAATGAACAGAATGAGATAATAAAGAATGAACAAGAATCAATCAATAAAATTAAAGAAGAATTGAAAGAAGTAAATAATTTATTGAATGATTTAAAGAATGACAATGAAATACTGGTGAAAGAAGAAGAAGATGCTTCATTGAAAAAGAATGGATTTAATGAAGAATTAGAAAATCTGAGAGAAGAATTAAATAAATTGAATGAAAAAATGAAGAATTATGATGAATTAAATACCAAATATATAGAGAATTACCTTGATACTTTGAAAGAGGATGAAAAAGAATTGGAAGAAGAAATAAATAAAGAGGAAGAAGAAATGAAAAAATCAAAGAATGAAGATTATATGGAAAATGAAAGTTTGTTGAAAGAAATAAAAGAAAAAGATAAAAGAATAAAGAATGGTTTAAAAGAAAGTGACAAATTAGTGAATGAATTAAAGAAATGTAAAGAAGATGAAAAAGGTGATAAATATAATGAATTAGACAATAAATTAGATGAGATAAAAGATGTATTGAGTGAATGTAAAAAAGAAATGAAAGATTTAAAGAGAGATAAAGAATTATTTAACAAAAAGAATGAAAATGAGAAGTTATTAAATGAGATGAATGAAAATATCTCCAATTTGAATGATAGTTTTAATGAATTAGATGAAGATGACTTCTTAAACAAATGTAAATTAATCGATAAAAGTAAAAGAGAGAATATGAATAAGAAAGAATCATATTTAGAAGGAATAGAAGAATTAGATAATGATTTAAAGAAATATGAAAATGATATGAATGATTTAAATGAGAGAATAATGAATGAATCAATGAACAGAGGTGATGATGATGATGATGATGAAGATGGTGAAGAAGGAAATGAAGAGAGAAGAAGAAGAAATAGTGAAAAAGAAATGAAAGAAATATGTGAAAGAGAAAATGAATTAAATAAGAAGTTAAAGACAATAGAAAAGAAGAAAGATGAATTAAAGAAAGATTTAAATATGATAAAAGATAATATAATTAACAGAATGAATAATGATATAAATGAGGATGAAAAGAAGTTGAAGTCAATGACAGAAAAAAATAAGAAATTGGAGAATAAATGCAATGAACTATTAGCTAACTATGAAATTGAAGATGAAAGTGAAATAAATGATAAAAAAGAGAAATTACAAAGAAATGGAGAAGAAATGAAAGAATTAGAAAATCAATTAAAGAAAATTGACAATACCTTAAAATCATTAAAGAAAGACAATAATGAAGAAAATACTGAAGATATAAAGAAATTAGATAAAGAATTAGAAGAAATAGAAAATCGAATGAATGAAATAGGAGAAGAAGAAGAGGAGATAAACAATTGGTTAAAGAATGAAGAAGAATTGTTAAAAGCCAAAGAGAATTATAAGAATTATGAAAATGAATATAATGATTGTAAAGATCAAATAGAAAAGAATAGAATGAAATGTGATGAATTAAAGAGTAAAGAATTGATGGATGAAAAATCAATAAAAGAATATGAAGAAAAATTAGAGAATTTAGAAAATGAGATGAAAGAAATAGAAAAAGAAATCAAAGAAGGAAAAGACTTAATAAATGAAATAGAAAAAATGGATGATGAAGAAAAGAGAAAAGAATTATTCAAAGAGAATAAAGAAAAAGAAAAGAAAATAAATGATAAATTGAATTATGTAAAGAATGAATTAGGCAATATGAATCATGAGATGTTAATAAATGAAAATGACAATAGTAAATTGATAGATGAATTGAAGATGTTGAAAGAAGAAAAGAAAGATTTAGAACAAGCAATGAATCAATTAAATGAAGAAAGTGAAAGAAGAAATGAAGAATTTACATTTGATAAAGAAAGATTAGATAGTTTAGAGAATGAATTAAACAGAAAAATCCAAGAATTGAATGAAACAAAAGAGAAACTAGAAGAAGCTGAGAAAGAATTAGAAGAAACAAAGAAATATTTAGATGGATATGGTTTAAAAAAAGGTGATTTAGATGAAGCATCAATGATCGATCAAATGAATGAAAGAATTGATATATTAAATGAAGATAATGAGAAGTTGAAGAATATAAAAGAAGAATTAAAGAAGAGTATAGAATTGTGTGATGAAAATGAGTTATTGAATGGAAAAGAAGAGATAAAAGAATTAGATGAATTATTAAATGAAACAGAAGAATGTGTAGGAGAAATAGAAGAAGAATTAAAGAAAGAAAAGAATGATATAGAAGATTATTTATTAGATACATCTGAAAATAGTCAAAACTTAGAAGAAATTCGAAAGAATATATTAGAAAGTGAAAAGAAAGGAAAAGAAATGAGAGAAAAGATATTAAACAAGTTATGTAATATAAACCATAATAATGTATTTATAAATGAAATAAATGAGTTAAATGAAAAAGTAAAAGAGAGTACAGAGAATAAGATGAATGAACTAAATAGTTTAAAGAATGAATTAAATGAAATTGACAATGAGAATGATGAAATGGAAGAAAGGTTGAAAGGATTGAAAGAGAAATTAAAAGAATTAGAAGAGAGTGAAAATCCTGATGAAAATGAGATAAATAAATATAGAAATGAGATAAATGACTTAGAAGAGAGAATACCAAATAATAAGAAGTTAAAGAAAGAAATTGAAGAAAGAATTAAAAGAATGGAAGAAGGAGATGAAGAAATAGATGTAAATGAATTGAATGAGATTCGTAAAAGTATGAATGAATTAAAAGAGAACAGTAAAGATTGTAATAATAAACTAAACAGTTTAAATGAAAATCTAAAAGACTATGGTAATAAAATGGATAGTAAAAATGAGATAAAAGAATTGGGTCGATTAAAGAAATTAATAAATAAAGAAGAAGAATTAAATGAAAATTCAATATTAGAAATAATGAAAACAATAGAAGAATTAGAAAAGAATGAAGAATGTAATAAAGCCATAGTAAAACGAATAAAAATCAATTCTTTGAAAATAAAACAAGAAATTGAAGATAATAAGAATAATGTAAAAGAATTGAACGATTTAGATTTGAATAATAAAAAGACAAGTGCAACAATGAAAGGAATGAATGATTTATCCTTAAAAACATTAAATATTCGAAATCATTTAGATACAGTTCATAAGATGTTAGATGAAAGTTATATAAATGATTTAAATAGTTTGAAGAAAGAAGTGATAGTATTGAAAGAGAAAAATGAAAAATTCGAAGAAATGAAAGAAAAGAAAGAAGAATTAGAGAATAATAATAAAGATATGAGTGAAGAAATAGAAGAAATGAAAAAGAGGATAAAAGAATTAGAAGAAGAGTTAAAAAAGACAAAATTAGAAAGAGATGAATATGATAGTGGTTGGAAATGTTGTAAAGAAAATACAAAGAAATTATTGAATGAAATAAATGAATTAAAAAGTAAAGTAAGTGAATTAGAAGAAGATTGTCAAAGAAAAGAAGAAGAAAGAATTCATCAAAAAGAATTGTATGATAATTTATATAAAGAAATTCAGAAAATGAAGAAAGTATTAAAGAAGCCTGAAGTATATGAAACTCCTGAAATCGCTGAATTAAAAAGATGTGTAGGATTGGCTCGTCAAGCTGTAATGAGTGCAAAAGCCTCTTATGCTGAGATTCGAAAATATGATCAACCACCACCACATAATCCAATGAGAATATTAATGGGATGTTTCTATTTATTAGGTTATTTAACAAAAGCTCAATTTATAAATGGTTTAACTTATGAAGGAACAGATATAAAAGTTCCAGAAAAAGATTCTTGGAATAGTTTAAGAACTTATATTGATTATCAATTTGTAAATTCAATGGTGAAATATGATGTATTAGATGAGAAAAATGAAGATGAGAAAGAAACAATAGAATTAATTCGACATGAACTTCGACAATATAAAGCTGAAGAAATAAGTCAATATTCGAAAGCTTTTACAGTTTCGTACAATTTATTAAATGCCTATTTTGATTTATATGATGCAGTAAATCATATAAAAGGAGAGAATGGTTTGACATCGAAAGAATATTTATATCGAATATTGAATGCCACATCCAATTTAGAGACAATATTCTCTTTATCATCGAAAGAAATAAAGATAATTGATGAAGAAGGAAAAGCAATAATAAAGAATCGATTTGAGGATAGTGAAATGGATTTATATGTAAATGATGTTCGAAATAAATTTGAAGAATTATCTTGTGAATTATCAAATGCTTATCGTTCAATTCGAAGTACTTTTAACACAGATTTAGATGCAGCAAGTATAGAATTGAGTATAGAAGCAACATTGAAAGATACTCAAAGAAGAATGTCAATGTCAACAATATCTCCAGCTGGAAGAAGAAAATCAAGAACATCCTTTTCTTCAAGTAGAAAGTCTTTCATAGGTTAATATATATTTTCATAGTTATTTTATGTTATTAATAATATCATACATATTTAGTGTATTTTTCTGGGTTAGGAAAAACACGTCACTTTCGTGTTTTGTGACTTTCGTTGTGCTTTTCACTCACCAAAACTCCTCAGTAATTCTATGCGTTCATTTCATAAAGCAAAATAGTAGTTTCAAAAAACCCTTTCGATTCATTTTTTTTAACTTTCTTTTGTTTTTTATTTGATTTTTCTAATATATCATAAATAAAAACATCATAATATATAATTTTGAAAATATAAGATTACATATCTCTTTCTATTTAACAAAATAAATTAAGTCAAGCTCGAGCCTAAAATCCAAATCCTTCTTCGAATTATTTTAAACGCTAACTAGTTGAAATTCTTTTGATTTAATATTTTAAATGGCTACTATATTATATGTATTAATTTTGGCCAACATAAAATCAAATGAAAATCCCCTACAAAAATTATATAAAACCTTTTAGGCTAATTACTCTTCTGGGATGTTTGTTATCTTTCTAATTCGTTTAATGTCATTGTCTAGAACGAAGTCACCCTGTTTGTAAAGACATGCCATACATACTTCACGATATCTAAAAGCATATTTATGTCTGGTGGCTTGGCTTGACATTATTTCATTCCAAATTCTTTTTGCAGCTTCTTCTAGGCTATCTAAGTCTTTGAAATTGTTTTCATCTTCACTAATCTTGTGTTTTAGAGTTGCCCAGACCTTTTCAATAGGATTTAAGTCTGGAGAAAACGGTGGATGTCTGATAGGTTTTCAACCGTTCCTTTGAAGATGTTGTGCGCCGTTTGTCATAGTTGGCCTTTTGTCTACCAGACACTTTTAAAACAAACTAAATGTATATTCTTACTTGTCTTGATGGAAAATTGTTACTTTTATACTTACTTTGTTATATGACCTACCTCTGCAGTAAACTTTTTTGTTAATATAAATAGTTTAAATATTTGTGCCGTTTGTTTTCTAGAAATTTTTGAATCAAACTAAATGCATATTTAGCTAATATAGACTAAAATCCATTAGCTGAAATGATTAGAACAACTTAATGTTGATCATAAGACATTTAAAATGAAAATAGAAAATATAGAATCAAGCCTCACTCAAGCCTATTTTTTACATTTCTTTTTTATATAGAAAGATTTAATAATTATTATATTCTAATCATTTCAGCTAATGGATTTTAGTCTATATTAGCTAAATATGCATTTAGTTTGATTCAAAAATTTCTAGAAAACAAATGGCGCAAATATTTAAACTATTTATATTAACAAAAAAGTTTACTGCAGAGGTAGGTCATATAACAAAGTAAGTATAAAAGTAACAATTTTTCATCAAGACAAGTAAGAATATACATTTAGTTTGTTTTAAAAGTGTCTGGTAGACAAATGGCCAACTATGACAAATGGCACAGAAGATATTCTGTGGTATAACTACTTTTATGTATGCTGACATTGTCTTGTAAGAAATAACATTGTCTCTGATGATTTACTAATGGATGCTGTTTAATTAGAGGCGGTAAAGTTTTCTTTAAAAATCGACAATATCTAACTGAATTTATTCCCTTAGTTACGTTATCTTTGAATATATTCCCATACTTAATAACATTTTCAGTGATAATTAATCCAACACTTTTAACATTTCAAGTCTAATCATCGACTCATCTGAGAACATAATCGTCTTATTATCCAAGAATATGTTTTGAGATATTGTCATTAATCTTTCTTCAACGTTCTTTTCGGTCAAGCTTGGACAAACTCCACTATTTCTAAAATAGATCTTCCATAATTTACAGTAACGACGAATTGTACTTAATGATACTGATAAGGGGATTAAGCTGTTCTTCAGCAGCACATTTCTGAGTGCTTTGGCAGATTGAATTGTAATGCCATTATCTTGACTTCTCAAGATATAATCTCTAACAGCTTGCCCACTAATGATACAGTTTAAAATAATTGGCTTTCTCCCTCTTCTAACCTTAGGTGGTGAAATACTTGATTTGGCTTTGGTTGTCTTCAACCCCATAATTTGTAAGTACTTCCAAATACTACTCTTGGTTCTTGCCATTTTTAAGGCAATTTCTCCAATACTACAAGATTGATTTACCAGCGCTCTAATTTTCTCTTCTTCAGACTCTGTAACAACAATATTCTTGACAGTGACTTCACATGGTTGTTTTGGTGATCAATCGATTTTTTTTTCAGAAAATCTTATTTAAATCTTTATTAAGACATGTAATTTTTTCAGTTTATTAAATATTATTGTTAATTTAAGCAGATCATATAATGTGTAGCAAGTACACAAAATTTCATAGGATTTATCCTTCTCAGCATTAAATGGCGGATGATTTCCATCAAATATGCCATGAAGTAATAACATCGATTAATTAATCAATTGTAGGTCTTCTTCCCTACGGGACGATTTCCTACGGGATGATCTTTTACAGGATTATCTCCTACAGGGACTCTTGGAAGCTATCTACAAGTGTTGGCCATCTAAAGACAATGAATCTAATCACGATCTAGAGTCTCCTTGCTACGCTAGTGACCTTGTAAGGGCTTTTAATAGAATCGTGGAACAGGGACTTTACAATTGTTAAAATCTCCATTGAGTCTTTTCTGATCTGTGAATACCATGAAGAGAACCAGACCTATCAATGCCTTAGAGGAATCTTCTAGCGATGAGAAAGACACTAAGGTGTTCAGAATTAAGCTTAAGTCGGAGTATAAGAAGTTGAAGGCTGAGATGGCTGTTGCTGTTGATGATGATGTTCCTCCTCCTCTCCATCCTAAACCTCATAAATCTTCACTTACAATCACTAACTCAAGGATGAAGACGATGATGATGATCCTTTCAATGCTGAGATCATAGACATGGTAAGAGACTTCACAGCTGACACTACCCGATAAAGCTAGTGTCTGTGATAACTTACCTTGATTATAAACATGTCGGAGGAGATCACCTTGAATGAAGACGCTAAGTACGTGATCCTTAACCAGAAGGATGACAACCAGGATCTTTCCGATGAGTTCATCAAGATGTACCTCATCTCCATGAAGCAACAGATAAGGAATCTCGGAGTGATGAGCAGGTATACCGATCCTACTCCTGATGATGACTGTGTATACTTTAAGAACCTTTCTGCCAAGTTCCATTGTCACCTTATGAAGCTCAATCTGCTTCCTACGACTTTACTTAAAGGTCCAAGACATATCATGACCAGGATGAAGAAAGGCTGTAAGCTTATCAGATACAACAATCGCAAGGAAGAAGACTATGGATACATCCCACTGGGCCATTACATGCCACTTATCCTCTACTCTGGTGCATTAAGAACCTTGAAGTATCTCCTTGGCTAAGACATCGAGCAGCTTACTGCTAGTAAGAAGATGAAGCAGTACATGGACTTCCTCCAGCCAACCTTGAAGGTTAAGTACTTACTGAATATCTTCTCAGTGATCTTGACATTACTGAAGCTACGGATGTTGAATCCTCAGGTGAGGACTAACTAGCATTACTTAAACCTGATAATCTCTTGTTCTATTCTATCTCGGTGTTGTTCTTAGAGGTTCCTTTGAAGTGTCTTTACAATTGTTCATTGCCTTGTTGTCTTGAGGAGATCATTTACGGGGACGCTTAGTGTTATTTAAGCAATCCCCAAGACAACAAACAATAAACAAAGACTAATTAATTACTTCTTTAAGTGGACGTGGAAGGATCGGAGATCTCTACAGAAGGAAGTAAGGTTGAGGTTCAACTTCTCTATGGTACCAGTGAGCTTCTCACCATCAGCAGCCTGGCCAACTTCTAGTTGAATCGCCTTCTTAAGGATTGGAACTGATAGATGAAGTGCATCTAAGGGATCTTTATCATGTACCTGGCCATAGACTGATAGAACATTGACGGCAAAGTCATCTTCCCAGGAGTTTGTTATCGGGCTATCGAAGTAGTAGTTCATGATCCGTTGCAGCGCTTCCACCTTCCACATCTTGTTATTGTAACTCAATTGTCCATATCGTTCCTTTGCCGAGAGGACGAAGATGCTATATTCATTGAGCAGTAGTTGATAAACATAGGCTGGGTAAAATCTCTCAGTGATGTTAAAGACATGATCTCAAGTAGCATTGGTAAGGATCACTATCGGTAGATTTGAAGATAGGCTCATACAATGCATAAGGAGCTGACCGATGGTATAGTCCAGTTGCTGCATAATGCTATGATCTTCAACCCCGAGGTTGTTAAGGGAACATCTCTGATCGAAGTCTTCTCAGTAGTTCTTCATCATATAGGAGGTTGGGAATAAGGTATCATCAAAGTTAAGTACAATGATTGTCTTGAGGATAGCGATGGAGATCCCTTGGTTGTAGTAGTAAGGATGAGCAATGCCTAAGAGTTGATTGAAGGCTGTTTTATAGGAAGATCGATTCTCTTGACTGGTGAGTCCTTTAATAAATTGCGGGCTATTGCTATACTCCATGTGAGTGTGTTCATAAGGCATTGCTTTGATGGAGGCTATTTGAGGTTGATTATTTTCGGGAGTTGATTCACCAATAAGTAAAGGAGGACGGTAAGGAGCAATCGATCTAGTAGTAGTTGAGATGACCATGATTGAAAGGCAAGGAAATTGATCAATGCCGGGAATGTCGATTCACAACTCACTTCGGAATTGTTAACACTTCAGAACTTCTTCCGGCGGGAGTTACCAATTTACTTAATCGTGCATTTCCTTGGATCTTACCGAGTAATGGATTATGACTTTGATCGCTTAGTGCTTATCACTGAAAGAAGTTGTCGTTCCTGGACTTATAGCTTCCGTGAGTTCTTCTGTCATGGAGAAGCGCTGGTAAGCGTCTTTGAAATCCTCCTTGTCTTAAATGTCCAGATGTTTTTTGAAGATCACCCAGCTATTGAGCATAGTAGTTGTTGTAGATTGATCCGAAGTATCTTGATTACCATCCTTCTAATGATGATGCTGATAGCTCTTTGGGTTGCTATGAACTCTATACCTTAAGTAACTTCTCCTATCGATAAATACCCTTTGATTAACTTTTACCCGGTGTTGTTCTTGGGATAGACTTATCATATCAGGCATCTCTGTATTCAACTTTTTCTGATCCTCCTAAAGAAACTTTGCCTTATGAGTACTCAACAAGCATTATCTACCCGTACTTCTTCTAGCCTTGAATTACAACAGCGTGAGCCTATGGCTACTTCTACTCATAAGAAGTCCAAGGTACTTATCATCACTCCCGTAAAGGTAAAGAATTCACGTTCAATTGCTAAGCGTAGTAAGGCTATGAAGTCATCCACCAATTCCAATGACTCCAAGAAGCGTAAGCTTAATAAGCACTTAGCACTCAAGGCACCAGTAATATCTAAATCATCGAAGGTATCTCCTACTGTTGCTAGCACTACACTTAAGAAGAAGCTCCTCAGAGGCAAGACAACTTCCTCGGCACAGTCATCCAAAGAAGTTACTGTCAAGAACTTAACCAAGACCTTAAAGTACATTCATAGCAAGGACAAGATCATTGACTATGTAGCCATATACGCTGACTTACGAAAACATCTTCGTTCCTACTATCAACTACTTCAAGAGACTAAAGCAAAAGCTGATAAGCTCACTCCTGAGGAAGTACGTCTATCATCAGAGATCGTGGACAAGTTCTTGGAAGCTATAAAGCACTCTAGCAACCTCCTCAACGATGAAGTCAAGAGTCAGGACACTTACATTTATAAAATCCTTGATGATCTTAAACTAGCTTCTGTATCTGATCCATCAGTGACAGCTACATCAGTTCCTACTTCATTACCAACCCCAACATCTATTCCCAAAGATGATATTCAAGTAACTACCGATAGCTTTAAGGTAAAGCAAGAGAATCAATCATCTACGTTCTCACTCTAGTGCCATCTAGTCCTACACCCTCATACACTTACTTCAATTCACCGATAGTAAGTTCCTTGTTTGGCAATCCAACAACCTCTGGACTAGCAACACCAGCAAGTACTTCTCCATCAATTCCTTTACAAGTTCCCTTACAAATTCCCATGCAGGCTGCTTTGAAAACTAATAAGACTGGTAAAGGCAAGAGATCTACAAAATCATCCTTTCCTACTCCTCCACATCAATGAGCTTATTCGCTAACTACAATCCTTATGCTGCTTATGTTCCATCCTTCGGAGAAGTCTATCAGCAACAGGCCCAACAAATACCGACCTTATCCAGATACTTCTAAGTTCCTTAATCACTTATCGTTGATAACCTTGAGTTGTTTATGGGCTACTACAATCATCGTCTAGGATCTATCGGAGATGCTTGTTAACACGTCCCTGACATCTCCTATCCGATGAGATCTACTTTGCTTATTGTCCATCCCTACATAAAACCTTTAAGATCGCTTAGTTAATTTACTTAAAGGCATTGATCACCATCGCAATAGCTTACTTCAATCGGGAATGGTTGATTGTCATCTTCATCTCGTTCATTTCCTTGAACTTTCTTGGGACTTAGATCGATCTTGTAATCCCTTAAGGAGCTTCTGATAAAGTCAAGTTCTGATACTTGTTGTAGGAGTCGGTAATACTCCTCCTTGGAGATCTCTTCATAAGGCATCTGTGGGTAGGTTGTTTTCATCTGGTCAGTGGCATTTGAAGGTAAGAATGATACTCCTTTGAGTTGATATTGGAAGTAGTCTAGTGCCTGTTGAATATGGGGTCATTCTAGTTTTAGATCAAAGGTAATCGTACAGGACACTTGATTGTCAGCCCAGTACTTCTGAACGAAGGCTAGCATCATCAACTCCAAGCTCTTTGATGAGCGATTGTCAACCAGCAGATACGTTCAGTTATATTGCTATAGTCCTTGAGGTTAAATAACTCTTCATCGCGATGTTCTTCAAAGGCTATCTCTGCGGTTCTCCGAACATTACCACTGACTATGCATCTACCGACAACTTCACCCAGCAATAGACTAAAGGAGTTTACCCAGCCTTCTAGGAAGTCAGGGATCTCGTAATACGTGGACTGTTGTAAACGATCGGGTCCTTGAATGATAATCTTCTCTTTACAGGTAGTATCAAGACCGACTCCAACTCTCAGCATACTCGCATTCATCAAGAACTTGAAGGGCTTTACGGGATCAATTTCGATATCTTTAGTTGATACGAATGCACAGTTGTTGAGTGCAGCACTTAGCTTCTTTTCGTGAACGATCGAAGTTCCCATTTCCCACAATCCTCATCCAGGAAGTAGGAACTTCATGTTGAACATTAGATCAAACATCTCCTTAGCTGAGCTCAATCCTTGCTCTTCATTCCATCCTAAGCATTGCTCTTGTATGTAGTCCTTCTGCAGTGTATAAGTGCCTTCAACAACTCTTCTTATCTTCTGACACCATTCTTCATAGACTGGAGGACAATCGTTGATTAACTTGGAGTACGTTCTACAATAGATGAACTCATCGAGACTATTTAATCCGAAAGGGGAGATGTAATGATAAGGACGACGATGCCGTGCAAGACATATTGCTTATTGCTAGACTCATTAGAAAGTCAATGACTAGGAGTTGTCGGTAATTCTAAGATCCTTTGAAGTAAGTTGTACTATGAATATCCGTATTACGTATTAGTAGGCTCCATTCCCATTTTTCTTGGAATCTTGTTATTAGCTTCTAGTGGCTCCAGATACGCCAAGGGGAGTCTCACTTCATCAGCTCAGTATAATCCACCATAAAGAACTCCCCATTAACACTTACCCAACTGTGAAGTGCTTTTTCTTGACTGCTCTAGCTTATGACTTCACTGACATCGAATAGGAATCGTCAATCAATCTGGTTAGAAGCTCCTTTTAAGTTCATCCTTGAGCATCTCCGTGGTGTTGTTCTTGTTGTTATTGCTTATAGAACACCCCAACAAAGTCAATTAATTAGAAGAAAAGATTGTTAAGCTTGAACTCCACGTCCTTGAATACCACAATTGGCCTTGTTCCACTCCCACGACATCTAAGGGTAGTTGTTATCTCCTCCTTTACCTTAATTGACTTCAAAGGCATTTCAAGTTCACACTCAGGTATTGGAATATCAACTGTGTTGTTGACTATAAGCATACTATCTAAGGTCTTTTTTCCTTCTAGTATAATTGTTTCTTTTATTCTTTTTGTACCCCAAACTTTAAATTTTGTCGGAGCTACAATATCTCGAAAACTTTTCTTTTCAATTGCATGGAATGAGATACTACTGTCAATTATGAATCTAATAATTCTCATATTCAACTCTTGTTCATTAATTTGTTCTACAACAGCTAAGTTAGTTTGTACCAATTTTTATTTGCATCTAGAATATAATAAATAAACTATACTTAGTCAAATGTCTCTTCAAGTGTGTTGAATGTTTAATAATGTATTCTTTGCAACGTTTACACATTACTCTGGTAGACCATTCATTGTTGTATCTTTTTTCTTTTGTTAAATCGTAATAACTGTATATAGCTCTTCTAGGTTTAGCTGGCATTGAAATGCAGATGTTTGATAAAATCAAGCTTTTGTTTTGTTTTGTTTTAATTGAACTTAACACAGTACAGATAATGCACATCAAAATCAGCACGAATAACTAAAAATAATAAGAGGACAGAGTTGAGGGACAATAAGAGGACTATAGGGACAGATTAACAAAGGACATCCTTTGCAAAAGTCAGAGGGAGATAAATGGATTTTAGATTAAGTTGAAGCTATAAACTTACCAATAACCTCTAAATAATACTAATATATCTTAAGTAAAAGTAAAAACATTGTACTATTATTTTTATAAATAGTTTGTCAAGTCAAAAGCATGCGTTAAAAATAGTTTGATTCGTTATTTACATTTTTCTAATATTAGAGAAAGTAATTACTCTTGTTGAATAGAAATAGAATTTATGTTACTGCTAGTTTATGTGTATCAAATAGTATATCACATATTTTTGTTGTTACTGTTTTGAATTATAATTGCAAAGTTTTGTTATTTATTAAATTAAATGAGTGATATAACTTTAAATTCTTTATGCATTTTTTTGGCGTTGCAGATAATACATTTGTATAATAAAACCAACTCAATACTCCATCAAAGAGCTTACACTTATTTGGATTGTTTGGAAGAATTATTGAATCATTTGAAACATATATAATTGAATTAAAAACATATTCTTCTGATATCAAAATATTCTTATTTACTGAAAAATATTTAAATAAATATTCATAATAAACATTATATAAATACTCAACAGCTATTTTGCTACCTCCAAAACAACCTCCTTGTATATAATTGACTATTCCTTTATGTTTCTTCATAGTAAAGAAAATAGGTGATTTAGAATTCTTAAATATCGATTTTATATATATTGGGTTTGGATAGTTATTAGTTCTTTCCAATTCTTTATAATGAAATGTACTAATATCATTAAAGAAATAAATATTTGCTTTTATATCTTTTGATACAGCATATAACAAAGCAACTTTAGAATGATAAATTTGATATACATTTTTTCCTACCATATTTTTGATTTTCATTTCTTTTATAATAGGGATTTGTGTTACTTCAGAATAATATCTATATTTTATCCTTTTTTTTTCTTTGTTAGTAAAATTATAATAAATACCTGAATATAATATTATATCACATTTTACTATTTTTAAAAATACTTTACTCCACTTTATGTATTGTTCTACAGAATGATGATGGTTTTTAACAGGAAAATACATAGTAATTATCAATACTTTATATTTATTTTCTTTGATTGCAATGCCAATCAGAATATAAACAAAAATTAGGAAAATATATAATTCCATATAATTTATTAATAATACATATAATGTACATTCCTTATTCTTACCCTAACCGTAATATGTATATATAAAAACACTATAATGTTCTTAAATTTTCACTCAGGTTCTGAAGCTAATCCATTATCTACTATTGTCAAAACATTTTTATGAATGGCTTTTACACTTGATCCAAATCCCATTTATACACTGCTTGTCTCATTATTCTGATTTTTAAAACTAGTGAGTAAATTCACAAGTATTATTAAACATACTTGAAAGCTTGAATATTTTATTGAAAATACACTGTATTAGATAATATATTATTTTTTTAATATCAATGAAATGAGCAATATTATTGTTGTTTGTCTGTGCATAATTGCATGTATTTTATTTTCTCAATTTTATTTATCAAATATATATATTAATAATGAAAATATAGATTAAAAAGTTCGTAATTTAAAGAGTATGTATATACAAATGATGAAAGATAAAAGAATATCAACCGATTTATGTAAAGATAGCAATAAATTAGGTATATATAGGAAAGAATATATGACAATTGGTAATAATTGTCAGCCATGGATATCTAGAGAATGTATTTATATATTAGATCATATATTGTCATCTAATTCAATTGGATTAGAATGGAGTTCTGGGTCAAGTACAATATGGTTGACATATAGAATAAAGCATCTAATATCAGTTGAACAATCTAAGGAATGGTCAGAATCTGTTAAGAATATTACTAAACGACTTTCAATAAATAACAAAATTAAGCTGCATTATATTAGAGAAAATAGAATTGAGATATGTCATAACAATTCAATTTATATTAGTTTTAATAAGCTATGTTATAAAACATATGTTACTAGTAGGTTAATAAACAATAGAAAATATGATATAATTAGTATAGATGGAAGAGTTGCTTAATAAGAGCAATAAAATTAATAAAGAAAAATGGAGGAATATTGCTTTTGGATAACTCAGAAAGAAATAGATATAAACTTACGATTAATCAAATACCTAAAAAATGGAATAGATATAATTTTAAATATGATAATGGTGTAGTATCAATGTGGACAACTAGTTAATTTATAAAATAATTATATAAAATAAACTAGCTGTAATTAATCTTTAACGAAGAATAAAAATCGTAAATACTCTTTATTAAATACAATTTGTATAATATTTTTACTTATATAATAAAATTAGCACGTTGTACCTTGTTGTACACCATTTGTCAGAGTTGGCCATTTGTCTACCAGACACTTTTAAAACAAACTAAATGTATATTCTTACTTGTCTTGATGAAAAATTGTTACTTTTATACTTACTTTGTCATATAACCTACATCTATGAGTAACTATTAATTGTCATAATATTGAATAAAAACTATCAAAATATATTCTAGAAATTATGTATATTCCAAATTTTATGTTTTTATTGACATATAATGTCTAAATGAGAAGTGTCAGTTACACAGGAATTAAGAATTATACCCTTCTGACGTCATTTTTAATATAAAATTTCATTTTCTTCAACTTTGAAGAATGTTATAAAATTCTATCAAGATAAGAAGATATTTAAAAAAGAAAAATCAAGCTTGTCAAACTTGACAGTTTTATTTTTTAATTTCAGAAAATCAAAATGTAAGTACTATATATATATTATTATCAGGGTTGTATAAATCGGTCATGACCGACGGAGAAAACCGATCGGTCGTAGGTCAATAAATAAATGTTGACCGACACCAGGCTGTAGTAACTATTAGCTGACCTCCTCCTAAACATGTGATATTAATAATATTATCTAACTGTACATATTGAATTCAAGCTCTATATATCATTCTATAAAATACCGAATTAACCGTCGGTCGATGCGCTTTTTTCTTTCTTCATAATTGAATCTAACCTTACCAATGAGTTATTCTATTGTGTTATATATGTAATATAAAGTATAGAATGATTATAAAAATTTGAAAGAAAAAATGGCAAACTTTAAGCTTTACATTAATCATTTCTTAAAATTATCATAAATGTATCTAATATAATCTATCATTATATATTCTAGGAGTATAGTTTTACCAATTGGAGCGGCTCGTGAAGTTATTGCCTTAAAAGAGGCAAATATGCTTAAACATCTTAATTTTAACTTTTACAAAACCTTTTGGTATAATATGTTAAAGATAAAAAGCCTTGATAAATGCATTTACAGTAAAAAGAAAGAGATTAATTATGCCAAATGAAGTACAAGAATATTTGCAATATAATATTCATTACAGCACCTCTGAAACCATTGGAAATATCTGGCTATCAATAAAGTCCAAGTTTCCTAGGGTATACATACTTGCCAAGAACAGTTTAAACAGTCTAGCAACATATTCAGAGCCAGAAAGAATATTTTCCGAGGCTGGACAAACAAGTAACTTATCCAAATCAAATTTATCATGTGATAGATTACAAATGAAACTGATGATTAGTAGAAATAAATAAGAACATAATTATATAAAATACCTAATTATTGTTGAGTATTAAATTGTAATTCTTTATAAAAAGTTAAAAATTATTTAATTGAATTGAAAATATATGAATCAAGTATTAAAATATATCATAAGATAGTTTTTATGAAGGGAAAATTAGTATATAATGAATTAAAATAGATTTTATAATATACAGCTTGTAAGGCTTGACCGACCGACAGTCAAGGCAAAACCTATAGGTTTTGACCTATCTCCGTCGGTAACCGATAAATACAACCCTGATTATTATTATTATTATTAAAAAATCAATTTAGTAAAAATCAATTTAAACCTCTCAAACATTTTATGATGTATTAGATATTGGTGATATATTTATTAATTCAACACATCGATATGAAGTATCACTTACCAATGAAGGATCAATTAAACCAAATGTAATATTTACTCCACCAAGGTGAATTAGATATAGAATAAAGTGTAACAATCGAAGTATCTTATACAAGTTCAACTCTTGGTGAATTTAGTGATCATTTTGAATTTGCATTAAAAGGAGCAACTAATAATGTGGTATTAACAATAAAAGGACATGTAGTTGGTCCAACATTCTTCTTTAATAAGAATAAACTAGATTTTGGTATTGTAAGTTATGCGTTTTTAAACTCAACTGATTTGATATTAAGAAATACTTCCTCTGTTCCATTTATATTCAATTTGCGAGTTCCTCAAGATGGTAATTACTTAAACAAAGAATTCGAAATAATTCAAGCACTAGCAACAGTATTACCAGAAGGAGAAGAGAAAATCAAAATCAATTTCATATCTCAAACAATAAAAGTATATGATTATTGTTTAGCAATTGATATTGAAAGTGTAGGTGAAGCTTTATTAACAATTCCAATAAGTGCTGAATGTCGAGTAGCTGAAGTAGAATTATTAGAAGAATCATTGAAATATGGAGATTGTTATTTAAGATATACTTATTATTGAACTTTAACATTAAAGAATAAATCCAATTTATATGCTCAATTTGAAAACAGAACAAGATGAAAGAAGTAAATCAATTGGTAGTTATTTCCCTGATCCAGTTAAAGGCGTAATTTGTCCAATGGCAACTCAAATGATTAAAGTTTAATTAAATCCTGAGAAATTAGGTGATATGAGAATTCCATTATATATTCAAATAATTGGCAGTCAATATCCTCCATTAGCATTAGTATTAGAAGCAAATGGACTTGGACCAGTGATAAAATCAAATTTAAATCATATAAAATTTGGTGATATAACTTGTTTAGATACTCATACAAAAGAATTTACAATAACTAATCCAACTTCAATTCCAGCTTTTTATAAATTAGATTTTGAACGAGGATTTTATTTTAATACTGATATAGTTGATGGTATATTACAAAGTGGAGAATCTCAAAAGATAGTAGTTAGTTGCATGTTGGAAGATGTATTAGCTTATAAAGATACAATATACATAGCAGCAACTGAAGGAGATAGCGCAATTCTTCCAGTTACAGCTAAATGTTTAATAACAACAATATTTTGAGAAGATCCAGTAGATGTAATTGATTTTGGTGATCAATTCACAAACAGAACAATCGAAAGAGATTTTTTTATTAGAAAATCGAGGTTTAAGAAGTCAAAGATTAACTTGGATAAATTAACTGCAGTAGAAAAAGAAAAATCTTTTAAAGCCAATAAATCAAAGATGGAAAGTGAAATGAATTCAAACCTTATGAAGCTATATTTACAATAACTCCCAATGCAATCGAATTAAAACCCAATACTGCTTGAAATTTTGTAACATCTGGAAGTTGTGAAAAACCCTGTGAAGTGATGGAAATGTTTTCTTGTTTGAGGAAATTTGATGGAGAAATAAGAAATAATGAAGCAAAAGAAACCGAAGTAAAAGTGAACTTTATGAATCCATTAATTCAATGTTCTGAAGAGAAAATCGAAGTTCAAAGTAAGACAGTTGTATTTAAGAATATATCAACATTGAGTTTAGATGCGATAATAAGTATAGCAGCTCCATTATTATTGAGTATGAATGAATTCCATTTAGAACCAAATGAATCAATGAATGTGACAGTAGAATTTGATCCAAATTATAAAGATGATAAAATATCCTTTGAAATAAATGGTATTTAGAATATAAGATATGAAGATCATCCTCAGAAAGATTCAATTCCATGGTTATCTCAAAATGATTTCAATTTTGATTGTATATTGAATAATTCTCAAAGAACATTATTATTTTCAACTGAAAATCGTCGAACAATTCCTTGTCCTTATCATTGGGAATTAGAAATAGATGAAACTAAAAATCAAACATCTCCAATCAATTAAGTATTTGAAATCACTCCAATTCAAAGTATTTTACAACTAGGTGAATGTGAAGAAATGGAATTGAGATATTCTGGAATACCACATGTATTATCAAGAGCATTGGGTAAATGTTATGTAGATGGAGGACCAGTTTATAATATCAAAATGAAAGGTGAAAGTTCAGTCTTATCTTATAGATTGGATAAACAAAATATTGATTTTGGTAGAATTCCTTATATGAAAGTAAAAGAAAGAGATTTTCATATATTTAATACAGGTTCAGTAGATTTTCCATTTAAAATTTCAACTGATAATGTATCTCGACCTGGTTTAGTTGGTGTTTCACCATGTAATGGATTAATTCCATCTCATGGTCAACAAAGAATCTCTGTTAAAATGAGAGTAGGAATTCCAGATTCAGTAATAGAGAAATTAGTAATAGAAATAGCTCATTAAGTTCCAATAGATTTTCTACTTTATATAACAGGTATTTATGCAAATATCAAAGCGAATGATGCTGAATACCAGATAATTGGGAATATTACTTAGAAGAAGCTGATAGATTGATTGAATTATCCAATACAGAACATCCATTATCATTCCCAGCTTTACCATCACCAATCAAACAACAACTATCTTTACCTGAAGTAGTAGAATCTTCAATAGATGAAAGTAATAATAATACAGTAAATACTGAAGGAGAAGAAACACAACAACAAAAACCAGAACAACCATCAACAGAAGAAGAAAAAGAAAAACCAGTTGAAGCTGAAAAGCCAATAATTGTAGATGGAGTTCCAGTTAATTCACCAACACATGGTTAAAAGAATTACCACCAGAACCGAAACTAGAAGGAGAATTAGCACCACATAGTGAAGAACCAACAATAGCAAATACAAATGCAGAAGAAGAAAAATGTAAAGAAAAAGAAAAGATGAAAACAAGAAACAGCGATCTGCAAGAGTAAATAGTCAAAAATCAGTTTCTGTCAGAAGTAAGAATTTACAACAGAATGATAAATACGAACAAATACGAACAAATTACCTTCAGGAAAGAATACAACAGGATTACAAATCACAGTTGATAGAGAATTTAAAGCATTAAGATTATATTATATTGATTTATTATTAGATGAAATAAACAATCAAAATCCTGCTGATTTATGTTTAGCTCGAAAAGAGAAAGAATTAAATGGAACATCTGTAAATGGTTCAAAAAGTGAAGGAGTAGTTGATAAAACCACAAAAACACCTGAAACTGGTTTAACAAATATCAGTAATAAAACAGGCAAAACAACAAAAATGGCGAATAAGAAAATATCTAATTTACATTTAGGTTGTAGTAGATTTTGGTAATGTAGTTCGAATTGATAGTAAGATGAAGACATTTACAATAACTAACATAGGTAATTTACCAGTGAATTTCGGAATAGAAAGAAGAACTTTAAAAGAGAGTGGATATACATTAACTCCAGATGAAGTGAAAAGATTACTAGAAAGTTCAACAGTGACATTTACAGCTAGTATTACAGCGAAATCTGATTTACCTTATGGAAGATATGATTTAGCAATTCCAATCAAAGTACAAGGAGGAATAACTTATTGTATAATATAAAGATTATAATGTAATTCAAACTGAAGTAAGAAATGTAGGTGATAAATTGGCAGTGGAATTACCACCACCTGAAGAACCAGAACCAGTAGTAGAAGAAAGATCAGCTTTATCTGATCCAAAGAAAGGAGGAAAAAGAAGTAAATCAATTGATAAGAAAGGAGATAAAAACTCATAGAAAGGTAAAAAAGAAAAACCACCACCACCTTCACCATTTGGAGTTGGTTTATTATGTGATATAATCAATAACAATGGTGAAAGTGATATTGATATAATGATTCAAGAAATCAAAGAAACAGTTCCATTGTTTAATACATATGGAGATTGGAAAGTTCCACCTCCAGTAGTATTCCAATTAGTTAAGAAGCAAATTCCAAGAAAACCCTTAATACCAACAAGTAATTATAAATTAATAGATGAAAATAATGCCACAAGATGGAAATTAGAACCTGATGAAGAATTGCCATTGAAAGTAACATTTGAATAATTAGAAACTGGTAAATTAAACTATTGTTTCCACTTTGAGGTAGTTAATAAAGATAAAACGTATGAAGTTCTAATCAGTGGTATTTGTGATTATCCAAAAATTAATCAAAATCCGAAAGATATATTTATGAAATCAATAAAACAAAAGAATGAACAACAAATAATAAGTAAGAGATAAATTAAGAACAAAGGATATTATGAATTTGGTCAGTTATTAATAGGCAAAAACATAAATATGAGAGAAAACAATCCATCTTTAAAAGCTAGTAATTGTGAAACAATTCAATTCAGTAATAATGGAATATTTTCTACAACAGTTGATTTGTCAATGAAAAATAATGATGGAATATTCACAATAGAACCAACCCAAATCGATATTGAAGCAGGTGAAACTCAAACAGTAGATACTGTGGCATTTGCAGTAGAAAATATTCAATAAACAAAAGTTGAATGAAAAGATAGAAGAATTATTAAATACTGAGATGTTATTCAAACTACCCATTACTCCATATCCCATATTTATACAATTTATAAACGTATAAGAGACTTTGTTTATGAAAATTCTAGTATATTATGAAGTGATTGATAATTTCAAAGAGAGTTTAATATTAATTCAAAACTTTAAAGATAATTGAAATAACCAAGACATTTACATTAGATAATATCTTTATAATGAATTTAGCAAGATTTGAAGATCAATATGATGAGATAGTATTTGGTGCCCAAGATGAAGCAAAGATTGAAAATATGATATGAGAAAGAAAAGAAATTAAATGAAAAATACAAATAAAAAAATGAAAGTGGAATAGCGTTGATAATGGTTTTAGAAGAATTATAGTAGAATAAGATGATAATTATTCTTTCTTCTTCTAGAAATATTATTACCAAATTGATGAAAAATACATTTTCAATAATCAGAATTTATATAAATAAAAAGAATTATTGGTAAATTGTATTGAATGATTACTATAATAATACAACACATATAACAATTGTAATGAATGATTGGTAAATTATTACATTGGTAGAATTTAAAATAGTCAAAAGAAAAGAAAAAAGAAGATATATTTTTATATATATTGTTACACTTACATCTTAAATAATGAATCATTTTTTTTTTGGGGGGGTAAGAGTATTATAAAATAACACAGTAAAATATCTATAAAAGCTATTCTACTACTATAATTTCTATAAATATATATCATTCTATCTATTCCTATTATAATCTCTATCATAGGTCTGACATTCTAAATCTAGAAAGCGTCATAAAGAGCGATCATAAAACTCTTTATTATGAGAAGATAAAGGTGCTACTGACAAAAAATGACCAACCAGAGAAGGTGGTAAAGCCGAAGGGAAAGAACAATAAAAAGACTCGTGATTGTGCAGCTTTTGATAAGAATAAGTACAAGTTCTTTCATGATTTAGCTGGAACTTCAGCCAATAGAGGCTATTACACTTGCGATGAATCTACAGGTAAACTGTATTTTAAAGGAAGAGAAGTCATTAAATTGGAAGATTCATTCGACTTCTTAGACAAGTTACATAGAGATAATGCCATTGTAAAGAATCATCTTTAAGAGATGTAATTAATGATATAGTTCATGGTTATTATGGTATTAACAGAAAGATGATTAGAGCTTATTTGACAACCTGCTATGATTGTATTAAACTTAAGGAGGCTAAAAGAGTACAACCAACACATCCTATTGTTGTTACAAGACCTAGAGAAAGAGTTTTGATTGATCTTGTAGAAATGGACAATTGTAATGAAGATTACACGAACATAAAAGAAGAAGATCTCTACCATTATATCTTAACTGTCATCGACCATTATTCTAATTTTATCATGTTATATGCCCAGAAACGCAAAACAGATAAAGAAACAGTGAAAAATGTACAATCTTTTATAAGAATCTTTGGCCCTCCTGAAATTATGCAGATGGATAATGGTAAAGAATTCAAAAATGCTTTAATGAAAGATATGCTTAGTAAATATGGTATTATAATCGCGCATAGCAAGCCAAGACACCCACAGTGCAATGGTAAAGTGGAGAGATATAATAGATTCATTAAAGAAAAGATAGCAGCTATGAAGGTTGATAATCCTGATGTTTATTGGACTGAATGCTTGGAAAGAATAACAGAAATAATTAATAATCATAGATGCAGAAGAACAAATTGTAAAGGAAGATCCTTATTCTTTATGGACATGAAAGAGTTGATGATTCAGAATAAGAAGTTTAAACCAGATTATACTAATATAGAAGGTGATAATAATGATGGTAATGATGACAGTGATGGCGAAGAAGTTAAAGCAGACAGTGAATATGAAGAAGAAGAAGGTGCTAAAGGCGTTAATGGCAATAATGGTGGATCTGATCATGTTATAGATGTAGATGAAGATGGTAATGATAGCGATAATAGTGATGATGGTGGCAATAGTGGTAATGGTGAAGTAACAATAATGGAAGAAGAAGATTATAAAGAAAGAATCAAAAAGATATAACACAAAATGGAAATATCATATAACAGTTTCAAGATTATATAAACGAAAGAAACTTCAAATATAATAACAAAATGAGAGATGATTCCATTAACAAATTAGGAAATAAACTAGTTAATCCAGAACATGGAGATGTGGTTATTACAGCTGTGAAAAGAAAGATGTGCCAAGATGAAAAGAGTCTAGCATTAGTTAGAGATGATAAAGTTAATAAAAAGCAATATTTAGTGTATATTATTAAATTATTGCTATCTAATGAATAGAAATGAAAACATGCAAATTCCATTAGTATCATCTACACCTTTAATAAAGCTTGAAGTTTCATCAGAATTATTAGAGAATATGAAGAAAACAGC
This sequence comes from Proteromonas lacertae, assembly GCA_002245135.1. Classification (NCBI taxonomy): domain Eukaryota; class Bigyra; order Opalinata; family Proteromonadidae; genus Proteromonas; species Proteromonas lacertae. Next base: position 5,101 of record NGBS01000964.1, on the reverse strand, counting down.
AGACAAAATACTAGTATATTTGATGATAATTTATATTAAATAGATTCATCCTAATCCTAAAAAAAAGGATATTAACTAAGGTGTTTGGCGCCTCCCCCCTAGGCAGGCATCCACCGCCAGCGCCTCCTGTACTTAAAGAAAATAAAACATAATAAGTATATAATATTTAATCAGTTATGTTATTTAATATATCAAACATTTCTTTTCTATTTCCTATTAGAAATAATGTATTTGAAACTGTTGTAGATTCTAATCTTGTTCTAAAATCTGAATTTATCATACAACCATAATGAAAAAGACTTTCACAACTAAATTCTGTTGCTTCTATAAGCAGTCAAATTTATCATACATTTCTATTTCAAATGTTTTATAATATTCTTCACAATATTTCTTACAATCATTAATATAACTTGTAGATATTTCAAACGCTATATTTTTTAATGCGACATTATCGGAATATAAATATTCTTCATCTTCTTCACTTTCATCACTTTAATATATGTTTTTTACAGCATTTGTTGTGTGTGTCAATGATATTACTGAACAGATTTCTTCATATAATAACTCTCTGTAATCATCTTTTACCATCAACTTATAATTTAATGGATTCAACAATGATGCTATCTTTAATTCTTTTACCTCAGAAGGAAATTTTTCTATACATAAATAATTATATTTATCTGTATTACTAAATCTTTTAAGCAACTCTTCAATATATTCTAAACATAGACCACTTACGGCTGCATTAATTGATTTTTTCAATCTTAAACTATACATTTCTTTATAATTATTAAGTATTCTATGAACTACTTTTAATCTTTTAATTATAATTGTTAATGAACATCGATTTCTTTGAATCAACCTTTTCTGTAATTCGATTAGGGGTTTAAGTATTTTTACTATTTCTACAATTAAATCATAATCATTATTATTTGGGAACTCTTCTGTGTAATCTTTATCAATAACCTATTAATAATTACAAAATAATTAAATTGAAAATAATATTTACTTGAATATAGGATCTTATATCATTAAAAGATTCAACAAAATGTTGAAGCATGTCGTAGCAAGAGAACCATCTAACATCTATAGCACTTGGTATTTTGGCAGTTATTGTATTTAACTTTTCTTGATTATATTTTAATATTAAAACTTTCCTTAGTTCTTCATAGAAATTGTCCTTCCTGTTTAAATGATCAAGGAGTTTACTAAATTTATTCACAGATGTTTTAATTATAACTTCCGATCTTAATAATGCGTTATGTAAACGATGACTAAAACAATGTATATGTATAAAGGAGCACATCTTAATAGCTGCTACCATGTCACTGGCACTATCGCTTGTTGCCGTTATTATTGAATCGGTTGTATCTGATATTTGCTTATATGTAGGTAATTTTATATGTAATCTATTAAAAAAACTACTAAACCCATATCCATCTCCAAATCGCAAATGTCGACAATCTATGTGTAACGCTGCCACGTATTGGTAAAGAATTTTTCTATTGATATTGCTGTATGTTGGTATTGTTGTCTGATTAAAGTGTTGGATTAAATTTTTGTTTTTAATACACTCTTCACTAAATTTATGTTTCTTCATTAGATGGCTTTTTAAGTGTGATGTGTTTGAATCCTTTTGTGTACCTAATTATATCTATTATAAAATAAATACCAATATTGACGTTAAAATTGCATAGGATGCATTTTCTTTTATATACAATACCATCTCTAAATTTTGGTCCAAAAAATATAGCAGATTGACAAAGAAAACTCATAAAAAAGAAAAAAGATTATTTTTTGATAATTATTTTTTTATAGTTACATTATATAGCAATTTCAATACATTTTTATACTTTATATCACTCCCCCTTCACTTTTTATTTTTTTATTTTTTTATGAAACCCAGCGCCGACCGGCACCACGGCAACGTAGAAATATCGTAGAACTGGCGCCGTTTTTAGCACCTTAATATTAACACCTATGAAAAAAGACTTCAGCAAATAGTAATGAATCCAAAGAAGAATGCAGTGTATGATATATTTGGTATTAGAACTTCTGAAGAAGATATTAAGGATCCATTAACTAATGATCAGTTGGAATTTGTTGAAAGATTTATAAAAAGTATTGGAAAAATTCAACTTGGATTAAATGAAATTCATTTCATATTGGAATTATACAATTTAAATCAACATTATTACGTATGTAAAGATAAACAAATGATAATGAATAAAGAGATGGAAGCATTCATAATTAGAGCTAAAGATAGTAACAATTATTACACTGTTATCATTCATCATGATAATAAAACAATCGAAGTTATAGATTCATTTGGTGAAGATGATTATGCAGAAGGTATTCGTCGTATTGGTAGATATGATAGAAGTGTAGGTGAAATAATATCTCAATATAAGATTGCCAAGACCAATGTTAATACTAACTTTCCTGAAGCAACAGAAATATTGGCTGCTGTAATGCTAATGATAAAGATGTCTGAAGATCATCCATATATAAGCGATGTTGATATTATTCTCATGATTGATCTATTCAAAACCTATATACACCTTTTGATAGAGCGTAATTCAATGACTTTAAAATATGCATGTAAAATGGTAAATAGAAAAGATACTAGTGTTGCATCAATTACATATGATGATCACACTCATGATAGTTTGTTGTTTGTAAAGAAAATTAAAGGATATAATGATATTGGTCATGTAAGATTCTATGGACAACATCAACAACCGAAATATGAAGTAAATTGTAAAGAATTGGTGAGTCATTTAAATATTAACAATCAACTAAAAGGTGATGAATTCCTGTTTTTATTACATTATATTTCCAACAACAATAAGAATGTTATTGATCCTGGTGTTGTATTTTTAAATGAAAAGCAAAAGGATAATAAAAAAAAGATAAGTGAAAAAGGAATTTATTATTTTCCAGTATGTGATCCAAATCAAAGTCATTGGAGTTTATGGGAAGTAGATTATGTTCCTAATGATTATATGATGTTTAGAATATATGACAGTTTAGCAATTTATATGAGCAAAGAACCAAGAAATATAGTAATAAAGAATATTAAACAACTCTTTCATTCTTGCAATCGTGAATTAGAATCATATGAAATAGTAGATACAAAAGTTCATCAAACAGATGTTGTAACTTGTGGATATTACTGTTTATTCTTTCTTGGAGCAAGATTGAATAATTTGGAAATAACAAAGATTCAAAATATAGAAAGTTTTAATATAAAATACTTCATTGATGATTTAATTGAAGGTATTGAAAGTTTAAATAACGAAGAAAAAGCTAATTTATTTTACATTTACAACAAAAGAAACATTTATAGATTTAAATAATTTCATTTTCTTTAAAAATTCTAAAAAGTATCTTTATATAATTACAATGTGTTTGTTAGGTAAACACATCCACATAACATAAAAACCAATTTTGGAAAAAGATTTGAGTTGAATGTTGTTTCAACTTATTTTCTGATTTCAATTTTGTTATATTTGTTAATAATATATTATGATTATCTCATATATGAAATATGAGAAATCAAAAGTGTCTCCTAGACAAACGGCGTGAGAAGATTTAGAAATACGCCGTTTGTCTAGGAGACATTTTTCACTTCTCAATTTTCTTCTGTGACTTATGTGTATCATTTCATAATCATTGATACTATTACATAAAACTAAAAACAACACATAAATTATAATTTTGTAATTTATACAAAAGAAGCTAAGTGTTAAAAATCTATTGTAATTGGCTACACACTGAAATGAATGATTTTTATAGAAGGCATTGAAATATGAAATACATTAATTTGTTGTAGCTTTGAGAATCATGTCGATTAAAGATTGTATTTCTGTTTATATTGTAGATATTAACTTTGTAACTAAAATTATAGATTTAGATGAAAAACATGTGCACATAAAACAAGTGTTTATATCAAAATATTGATTTTCGTACAAATAAGGGAAGAAAATTCAAGTTTTTAGTTACATTTTTTTAATTATATCAACAACAGAAGTGAGTTGTATGATAATATATTATATTATTCATGTACTTAAAATGTATTAATAGATTATGTAAATAAATTTGTTACATAGACTAATTAAGTCATATCGTGACATGTCTATCATATACAAAATGTTAAAATAAAAGTAACAATTTTTCATCAAGACAAGTAAGAATATGTATTTAGTTTGTTTTGAAAGTGTCTGGTAGGCAAACGGCCAACTCTGACAAATGACGCACAACATACCTGATGAATATAATTTCTTTAATGTATAATAATTTGTATTTACTTAAGGAATTAGGAATATAAATTCTAAATTATGAATTTATGCGGAGGAAGACTAAACATTCTCCATATCATAAAAATATTTTATAACAAATACAAAAATGAATTTATAGAAAATGTATGATCAAATATTCCTTTTACATTCATAGTAACAAATTAATAAATATATGAATCTATAAAATACATTTATAATTGACTAACTATACAAGTATAATACATTTATTCTATAAAATTCAATTATAGGGATATACAATAGTTATGTGAGAGTTAATATCTTACAATTCGCTATGATAAGAAATGAAAATATGAATGAAATGAATAATGAAATTATTGTGTATGATAAATGAATGAATAATATTATTCATATTGAAATATGGCAATATCCAATAAAAAATAAACTTAGTGTTTAACATCTTTAAAAAATAATAATGATGGAATAACTAAATATTTTTGATGTTAGTATAACAATCAAAAACTAACTTAAACAATTTCAAAAATTAGGTATAGTAGAGTCTTATTTTAATATTAGAATACAATTCAGATTATATTATAAATGTTGATATTGATGAATAAGCTATACCAAAGATGAATTGAAATTATCTATCATAATTAGTATGGAAGAAAGAAACATATAAAGATTACATTAATCTACTAAAAGCATTTAATACAAGTATAATACCATAAAGTATTTTGAGCTGTATAGCATCAGTGATTATAACAACATGCTCAAAATACATAATAATACCATCTATGATTGAAGCTTTATGGTTACATGATTTTCAACTGCTTATACTA
>NGBS01001207.1:0-44372 GCA_002245135.1 Proteromonas lacertae | reverse complement strand
CAACAGGATAATCTTCAAGATGTTCATTTTTACTACATATTTCCAACTGCTCCATTATCTCTTCATCATCATTATTATTCTCTTCATACTCTTTTATTAAATGCAAATATGAATATTTATCTTCAGTTATACTGTTAATTATATCCCAAGGTAACTATACATAGAATTATAAATTAGTTTATTATATATAAATACATTAAAACAGTGATCTTCATCATTCAATATAATACATTATAATCTTATATGCAGTTTCTCTTTCAATTGACATAGTGCTTTGTAATAACATCATTATAATATCATTGATTGATTTATGATATGTTTTATATGGAAATATCATTGTGACATACCAATATAACACATGAAGTGACATTTTATTTAAATTATTCCATGAAGAACAATGTAAGATTACATCTATATATTTATATATTGTGTAAATATCTTGTATCATTATTGATCTATTCATAAAACATATATATAATAACTATACTTCATATTTTCACTTAAATTTTCTAATTTGAGACATGTTATTAAAATAAAATATTAAATATTTAAGTGAATATAACAACAAGTGTGGGTTTACTATAACATTATTTGAATTGAAGCATTTATCTAAACATCCTAAGAAGAGATTATGAAATAGATTATAAATAATCTCTTTCTATATATCATTACATAGTTATATATAAAAATATTATCTATACTTTTTCTTCATTTAATTTCTGTAAATGATATCTACAGCAATATTCAATTAATACACATAAATGTGAACATCTGTTCTAATATTACTCCGTTAATATTATCTAATAATTTGAATACAATTTGTAATATAATAGTCAACTGTTCAGTTATTGTTGATTTACATTACAAATTAAAGAAAATATGAGTAATATATTACTTAAATATATATGGAAAAAAAAGATATGATTGAATTGAAAAGGATTAACATTTTCTAAACACAAACATAAGAATGATATTCTTGTTAATAAATCAGGTTATTATTCTCACCTTCTTCTTTCTTCTTCTCCATTATCTTCTTTATTATTATTATTATTATCATTACTAATACAATAATAAATAACAGTATTCCAATGAATCAATAACAATTTGTGAATTATTTTCAAATTCTTCAGTCTCAATAATTGAATAATCAAATGCATCAACACATGATAGAGTATCTCCATATCTATAAGTAACAAAATCAGTATATTTTGCTGGAATGGGAAATGCATTTAAGGGTAATAGATCTTGATTCAAATTTGGAGATTCAGTGATACAATGGATTAATACTAATAAAGCATCACGATGCGATAAAGATCTTAAACTATATTTATTAATCAATGCTTTAACCAGTGGTTCAATGAAATTTGGTAATATATATGGATAAATATTACATAATAACAGTTTTAACACTATAAAATATTCATCTTCTCTACTTCTTGTTAGATACGGAATAAATATATCTATTAAATTTAACAATATTTCCTTCAATAAAGGAATGGATGTAGATGAAGTTGTTGAAGATGATGATGATGTTGTTTCATTGGATGGTTTGTAATATTTGGGATAATATGATAATATATTGGATAATATGACTAATTCGTGAATAGTAGGAGGATGTTTTAACCACTATTTATTAATATAAAATAAATATCTGTTATACTTGTTGTTGTAAATGGTTTATTGTTGGTATTATTATTATTTCACAATACATTGATGATAGTGAAGGCACTAATTGATTAATTATTCCAATTACATTCAATATATGAATTAGATTCTATAATATAAATATACACAAATACTTCAGTAATATTAGGATTGTCATTGATGCTATTATATCAATATATAGATTGTATATATACTTTATTATCAGATTGTTATTATTCACAATATCAATCAAACTACTAAATATTGGATTTAAATAGTCCAACAACTTCGAATTACATTTATCAACGGATATATATTCAAATGTAGATTCTATTAACCTACAAATGCTTGACACACTTAAGAATGAATCATTCATGTGTTGAAGGTTATAATATATCATTATTCCTTTATTATATCCATTAAATATCTCTTGCAAATTATTATTGTTGTTATTATTCTCTATTATTGATAATATACATTTCTTTGAAGCAGATGACACTTCTGTTGAAAGATTTTGTGTCTGATATATAAACCCAACAATTAATTCTTTACATATTGGTAAATCTTCTTTTAATCTATTTATTATGAAATATATTGATCTTAAAAGGATTATTCTACATCTTGTTGGCTTAGAATCGTCTTGTAAAACAGGTAATAATGATTTGTAAAATAGATTCTAATATATATATATATATATATATACGATTAGTAACTGTGGAGAAATATATGAATATTGTGTATAAATATTATCTAAAGCAGATATTATTAAATCTTCAGGTATTTGAACATTGTTTTGTTCATTTGGATATAAATTAAAGAGTATATTTGTTATATCTATTATATTTTCTCCTATAGAACATTCTAATGTTTTAATTAAAAACAATAAAATGTTTATAGAAGAAAGACGAAGGGAAGGAGTTGTTGAATTGATATTCTTCAAAAGAGCTTGACAAAGAAATGGGAAATTGTTAACTAGAAATGGATAATAACCATCTTCAACTGAAGGTTTCAATAATATTGAAGGATCACTTCCATTCATTAACACTTGATAATAACTAATTGAATACAAAGCATTCAGTTTCTCATTTAGCTATTCAGTAAGGTTAATATTTTACAATATACTTGAGTCATGTGAGATAATCCTTCTGCATTCATTATATTCACTTGTATATTATCCATAAGGGATTTTGAATCGAAATTAATATTCTGGTTATCATTAATATCTGCTTTTATTTGTGATTGCATCTTCTAATACAAAATCAAAATTCAAAATAGCTTGATAGGAATTCAAGCCTTCATAATAAATGTTGATAAATTTGTATTATGTATATGAATTTAAATACCAGTAACCATTAATAGTATATTAATATTAAATTTCATTATAAATAAACAAAGTATCACTCTCACTTACTTTTCATCAATTATATCATCATATCATATACAATATGCATTAATAAATCACAATTGAGTATTATTGTCTTTATCACACCTTCTTCAATTGAATTAAATCACATTTTAAGTTTTGGGTTATTCAAAATTTTGATAAAAATCCAATTTCGTTATTTTTGTTGTATATTTACATAAAGATGATAATAAAAGTGAATAAAAGCATAAGAGAAGAGGGGTATATTTTATATTTATTTTTATGATAGATTATGTCGAAAATTGGTTGAAAGTGGTTTTGGTGATATAGAAGTGAAGATTAGAGATAATCGAATAATGTCAATCAAGTCAATTTTAGTGAATGGAAATGAAACAGTAAAGAAACTGTTGTTAGATCGTGAGTTTGTTGGAGTTTTAGAGTTATATGAAGAAATCAAAGAAATTGGATATTATGAGATGGAGAAATACTACAGTGGTGGTGAACTGATAATCTGTAAAGAGAGTGTGTGTGAAGTGTTGATGTTTTGTTTATGTTATTGTGAAAAAGAGATAATAAATGATTGTTATGAATTTGTGAAGAATAATATAGATGATGAAGTGTTAATGAAATTAATTCATATTTGTAATGTATTTGGTGGATGTTTGAGAGAGATAGAAGACTTGAAAAATATGGAAATAGAAAAGCGAGGATATAAATATTTATATAAGAATGAATATTTGTTGAGATTAGAAATGAATAATTTGAGTGAGATATTAAATATGAAAGATATGATAATTCGAAGTGAGAGTTGGTTATTAAATCGCTTATTAGAATGGTATAAATTCCAAAAGAATAAGTATGACAATAAAGAGATAGAAGATGATTTTAAACAATTGATAGAAGAAGATATCGATGTAGAAAAGATAAAAGAGAAAGAGATAGAAAAAGAGAATAAAGAAATGTTGAAAGAAATGAAAATAGAATTAAAAGAGAATGAATGTAAAAATCATATAGAAATATATTTAATAAAAGATGAGAGAATTCAAAATATAATAATGAATAATTACAATGAAGATAATAAAAAAGAAGACTTTAATGAAGAAGAAAGAAGAATATTGGATAAAATGAAAGAAGAAGAATTGAATGATGAAATACTGTGTATATTAGAAATGAATAATATAAAAATAATCGAAATAGTATTGATGATAATGAAATATAAAAATGTGAAAATGGAAAGTATAAATACTAAAAATATATTTAAATAGAATATATCTCAAATATCGAAAAGAGAAATCTATTGGATAGATTATGTATAGAATATAATGAGAATAAAAGAAATCGAACAATGAAATGTTTATGTTTATTCATTGATGATAAAAAGAATATTTCAATAATGGAGGAAGTATGTGGAAAAGAGATTCTTTATAGAATATTGAATGAAGATAATTATTTAAACTCCAAATCCAAAGAATTATTAATGGAGTATATAAAAGAGAATAAACTGAGTTTCGAAGAAGAAGAAGAAATGATAAAAATAATGAAAGATAAAGAATTATTGAAAGAATTAAAAACAAAAGAAATCACATCATTTTCATATCTTCAATCAGAATATTTCTTTATATTAGATGAAGAAATATCAATAATTCCTTCATTTGATGGAAATCGATGTGAATTTTCAATCAATCCTTCATTGCCAGATGGAATGATGATAGAAAAAGAAAATGGAATAATTCATGGAAAAATGAATAAAGAAATCGAAAAGAGAAAATATGAAATAAGTTGTAAGAATATTCTAAATGAAAAGAAATTCAAAATATCATTAGAATTTGTTGATGTAAAATTTACAGAATTAAACAAAAGTGATGGAATAGAAGTATCAAATAATGGAAAATTAATAACAAATATATTCTATGATTCTAATCATTGTTATTTAAATTTGAAAATGGAAAATGGAGTTTATCATATCAAATATCAATTTCATCAAAATGGAAATAAATATGATGGTATAATGTTAGGATTATCAGCTGAAAATACATATTCTGGTAATAATATTGATGATCAATCAACAACATGTAATTATTATGCATTTTATGGTAAAAGTCAAGATATTACTCCATATTGTCATATTGGAAGAGTTGTTAATAAAAATCCAAATTTCAATCATGGAGATGGCTCAATTTATGAAGTGATTGTTGATATGAATAAAAGAGAATTTTGGATAAGTCATAATGATTCATCTCCTGTATTGCTTGTTAAAGATTTACCTTCTCCATTATATCCTTATGCTGAATTATTTTATAAAAACACATCAATAGAATTGTTATCAGTTTGTAATCAAAATTAAACAAAATTTATACTTACAATACCTGTATTATTCATATAATTTTAATTGAACTGGTTTAGAAATAAATAAAGATGGTGGAATAAGTAATGAACAAGTAAATAAAGAAATGGAAAAGAGAGAATATGAAATAACTTGTAGGAATATTCGAAGTGAAAAGAAATTCAATTTATATATTAGGGTTGTATAGATTGGTTTAATTACTATAAAATGAATAGTACTACTTATGTTAATATGAAATCATCTTGTTTATACCTGATAAATTACTACATAATAGAAATACACATCTTTATTTAAAACTATTTTGATAAAAGTTAGGTCAAAATAGATTTCAATTCATCCTTTTTATCTTCATACCTAAAGAAATGCAAAATAAAGAAGAGTTATCCAATTTAGTTAAATCCAATCCTGATAGTATAGAAGAAAATAATGGTGTTATATCAAAGAAGAGCAAATGTGTAGTTTATATGTTTACATTAGTGACTACAATAGGTGGATTTTTATTTGGTTATGATACTGTATGAATAAATATATTTAAAGAGAAATAGGGAGTAGTGTCTGGTGCAATTCTATTAATATCAGAAGAATTGAATTTAGATGATGTAGAGATGGAAATCATAGTAAGTAGTACAATATTTTCAGCATTTATTGCTTCAATCTGTGGTAGTTACCTAAATGACTGGAAAGGCAGACATTTCACAATAATGATAAGCGCTATCTTATTTTCAATTGGTTCATTAGTATTAGCCTTCTCCCAAAACTTCATAGAGCTAATAATTGGTAGAATAGTGGTGGGTTTGGGTGTTGGATTATCATCGTTAACAGTTCCAATCTATATATCTGAAGCAGCACCTCCCGAATTACGTGGATTCTTAGTAACATTGAATACATTGTTTGTAACAGGTGGTCAATTCATTGCATCACTAGTTGATGGAATATTTTCTACTACTTCTAGTGGTTGGAGGTATATGTTAGGAATAGCTTTTATCCCCGCCTTTTTACAATTAATATTATTTTATTTCTATTTACCTAAGAGTCCTCGATGGTTATTATTAAAAGAAAGAGAAGAAGAAGCAGTCAAAGCATTATTGTTTATACGAAATGAAAAAGAAAGAGAAAAAATTGAAAATGAATTAGAAGAAATTGTATATAATTATATATAATATATATATAAACAAATAGAAAAATTCATTACCAAAGAATGATATTCCTCATCACAAAATATTTGATTTTTTCAAATCTTCATCACTTCGTTCTGCTTTATTATTAGGTTGTGTATTACAATTTGCTCAACAAACAGCTGGAATTAATAATATAATGTACTATTCACCAATGATTATCAAAATGAGTGGTTTTACTAAATCTTCTGATGCTATATGGTTATCATGTTTTGTATCGTTTAGTAATTTCATATTTACACCTGTTGGTATGTATTTAGTAGATAGAAAAGGTAGAAGATTATTGACTCTTTGTAGTTTGGGATTAGTAATTATGGTGATATTCTTAATGGGTGCATCATTTTTATTGGATGATATTTTTTCATATCCTTTAACTGTAATTAGTGATAATACAACTGATACATGCAGCTTATACAGTAAATGTAGTAAATGTATATCTGACTCAATGTGTGGTGTATGTAAATGTATATTTATTAATATTTAATAATAATATTTCTTTATTATTGAGTTATAGCTGGTAGAACAACCTATTGTATCTCTGGAAATGAGACTGATCCTTTTTATAATTATAATTCATCAATCTTAGAATGTAATATGAATGGTGGATATGATTATACAACCTGTCCTTCATATTTAGTATATATTTTTATTGTTATTATATTATAGGGTTGGCCAATATTGATTTTATTAGTATTATTTTTAGCATGTTTTGCTCCAGGAATGGGTTCAATGCCTTGGGCAATTAATAGTGAAATATTTCCATTAGAATATCGTAGTATTGGGATGGCTATTACTTCTTCTGTTAACTGGGTAACTAATTTTGCAGTTTCTGCAACATTTTTGAGTTTAATTAATGCTTTAAAAGGATATGGAGCTTTTTTCTTGTATGGTGGAATTTCAGTTTTGAATTTTGTTTATTTGTACTGTTATTTAGTAGAAACAAAAGGTTTAACTCTTGAAGAAATACATAGATTATTTGATAGAAAATCATCTAAGTATGAAGTATTAGAAGCTCTTTAATAGTTTTTTATTTAATTATTATTGTTATAAGTGATTTTTATCTCTCTTTTTTTTGTTGATGTATTATCAACCAATTCAATATCATATTTTAGGAAAATCAATCAATATTGAAATAAGAAAATTTAGAAAATTCTAGGAAAATGTCAAGCCAAATCATTTTATAATTCACATCTTATTTAATGAATTTAAGATTTAATTAATTATGAGGCAATTTACACTAGTGGCTTATTACACATGGGGATGAAAGAAAAGTTGAATAAATATAAGCAAACAATATATCTATTAACTATTATTCCTTAGTTTTTTTATTATATATTTTATTTCATTTATAATAATGGAATAAAGGGGGAAATGACTCGTGAGTCATTTCCCCCTATGTGTTTTTGACCGTTACATTTTGTTACCCAAAATAATATTCGTTACATTTTCTTATGGTAAAGAAGATAAAAAGGTTGTGGAAGAAGTAGTAAAACGCGATTTGATTATGATTGATGAAGATACAGAAACCGAATCAGAAGAAGAAGAAGAAATAATTGGAACTATAGATTTATTTAACTATGCAAAGTAATTAAAACTAATTAATTTGAATCTAATTATGAAATCTAATTATTAATTGAAGTTCATTGAATTGCTTTATTGTTTGTTTGGGTTTTATAATAGTATATGAATGATTATTAAACAATAAAAATGATTCATTTAACGAAAAAACAATAGGGGGAAATGACTCACGAGTCATTTCCCCCTTTATTCCATTATTATTCATTTTAAGCGAAATATAATGCTAAGAACCCATTTCACACGAATAAAAGATGCGCAATTGTATAATTATATAGTACATTGAGCTATTATAAAAAGAATCGAGGTTAAAACTATAGTCCATAATATATATGCTGTTGTACTCCGTTGGGAGATTTGCGCCGTTGGGAGATAAAAGGGTTTTATTAAAAACTAATTCGACAGTAGAGGGTTTGGTAGTGAGATATAATCATAAATAATCTTACTTTGGCATATAAGCTACATCTGTGATATATTTTTTTTAAGCTTCCGCCTTGTATATATGAAACGCATTTTACTTCATTCAATATTTTTTTGTTTCAATCGTTACTACAGACAAAAATACATCAGCTGAGATGAATAAGATATGAAAAAATTGATGTTAAGGCAATTAAAAATGGAAAAATAAAAATCGAGTTCAAGCCTCTTTCAAGCCTACTTTTTCAATTTCAATATTATGTATAAAGAAATTAAAATTATTATATTCTATTCATCTAAAAACTTTAATTTCGTTTTCTGCTATTGCTATTGACGTTTAATATGAAGTATAAATATACAATGTTGGATATATAACTGATTAACCAGAACTATACGATATACAGCCAACGTAACTTTTTTGAAAAACTAAGTGTATATCTGTAATATTTAGGGGCTCATGGTTACGAATATAACTTCAACGTAATCTAAAACCCTTTTATCTCCCAACGGCGCAAATCTCCCAACAGCGTACAACATATGCTTATTGGTTTGAATAAAGTTATGTTTCTATTTATTTGACCTTCGTCTTCAATATGAATCAAGGGGTATTTTTTTTTGGGCAGCTGCTCAAATTTTGAACAGGCTGTTTCTAATAGCGCCATGAATCTTATATTGAAATTTGTCTGACTATTATTAATTATTTTAGCTTTTCTGAATTGTGTGTGGTATTTAGACATCATCAATGTTAATCATTAGAATAATTATAAGAATTTTGTATATAAATTTATTGTACATAATAACTGTACATTGGACCTCCAGTTTTTATTCTAATTATTTTGTTATTTCAAGAGAAAAATGAAAAAATATAAATTTAGTCAAGCATTTGGCTTGATTTGAATTTGAAATTTATATATTTTGAGCATTTGTTATGTATAGCAACATATTTTTAATTTTAATTAAATAGATTTCAACTTTATCATAATTTTCAATTATATATATATCAAAAGTCCATATTCTTCGTATAATTATATATATTTTTAATTGGTTTAGATTTAAAGAATTATGAAAAGATTATAGATAGAATAGCATACGACTAAATTTATTATGGAATGGATTGATTCAAAAATATGGAAGAATGCGTGATAAGCCAGATAGTAAGGAATATAAATCAAAAATGGTTAAGAAAGAGTCTTACTATATCACTTGAAGAAATAAAGAACATAGTTGCATTGAAAAATGAGAATATAATCTAAATTTAAGTGATATATTTAAATATGAAATGGATTATACTCAAAGATATATTGAATGTAGTAATAATGGAATACAGGATGTGAAATGTAATGGTTGTAATAGGATTTATAGGAATATCTTCTTCAGAAATTGATTCTTTTTATTAATTGATAATTTACACAAATATTTAACATTTATACTTTAATTTGTGTATTTAATATGTGTATGTTACTTAATATTAAATTGGCCTATATCAATGAATTTTAGGATTAAATATGCCAATTGTTGAACAAGATTCATTTACTTTCAACATTCAAAGATTGATAAAGATATAGATGACATGGTTAGCTTGTCGAAGAACTTGAATGTATTTAGAACTGAGTTAGGCAAATGACGTCCTTTTCGACTTTTGTCTTCACACGCTCAAAATACCCAGTGTTTTCCTGTAGCTGTCCCTTTTGTCCATTTTGCTTTTTTATTATCTTTTTAGTTTTTCTGTAATAAATAGTAAAAATAATCAATCACTAAGCAATATATATCAATATAACACATTATACTCCTGCCCTACTGAAAAATTAACAAATAAATATATTATTTGTCAATTTAACTATTTTTTTAATATATTGTAGTTGCATTTAATTGTTTTCACTCATTTTTTATCCCATTTTATATGCTATTCCCTAATCTGTTTCTCTGTTTGTTATGTATCAATCCCTGTATAGAATAACTACGTTCTATTAAGCTTCTAGAGTTTGGGATTGTTTGTATTCTATGAAGCTGCTACGTCTTTTATATGACATGATAAAATAAAAAAGCTTGAAAAGAAATCAAGCTTGGATTTATTTCAAAGTTTAATATTTCGTGTTATGATTAAGTATTGTTTCTTTTTATGTTCATATGTTTGTAATGTTGTAAATTCGTATGTATAAATCTAAAAATTAATTACTGTTTCTTTGAAATACTGTGAATTAATGAATATTAAAATTTAGCTAAATTTAATCAGTTTATTTTACTGTATATATTCAAATTAGTTATAAGTAGTTTATTAATTTACATTATATTCAGATTATGTCAATTTGTTTGATATTTCTATTATGAAGTGACGCTATTTATGTAAATGAACAATACATTTATAAGTATGTTATTTAGATAGATTTAATGATAAAATTTACATAATATTTTGATTAATAGAAATGAACATAGGTATATTTGTTCTTAAACAGGTTAATATGTCTTATAAACAATAGGATATATAATATATGTAGTATTTATGATAAACAAATATTGAATAAAGGGACACAAAAGGAATACTGTCCTTCTTGAAAAAAACATGTTCGATTTCCTTACAGGCTAGACGAGAGAAGAAAGGACAGAAAGGAGGATATGGCTCCAGAAGGATGTCCTTTCTGCAACTCATATATCACTATATCAACATACATTATATCACATCACTCAATAATATAGAATTAATAATAACAATATAATAGAAATTATTGACAAAATTATTGAAAGTGTAATCTAGTATTTCAAGTATGAACTAGTACTTTTTTATGTTTAAAAATATTTAATCGTTTCATATTTTGTGGCATTATAATTTATAATCTATTTTCTATATCATACTTGAAAATAAATAATACATGAACATAATAACTATTGATGCCAATGATTTTGTATCAGTTCCTACTAATGATAGTAATAGAAGATGGAATAAATGATGAAGTAATAGAAGGAGAAAGGGTTAGGGTTAGGGTTTTTCTGATGATCATCGTAAATAACATTTAACAATTGCTGTAGTTGTTTATCCAACTAACACAAAGAATATAAATTCCAATAAGAATATCTTAATTCAAAAAAGTTATAATATTATCATTAGTATGATGTTTTGTGTCTTTTTTCCATTACTATTTTTCTCTTCTTCACTTCATTATTAATGTAGTTTAGTACAACATCCTTATCAATTATTATGTATCCTTTTTTGATTTTACTTATTAATAAATAGATAATTGATAATATTGTTACAGCTGATTCTTGTTTTATATTCGTATAATCCTTATTAATGAAACTGTTAAAGTCATTTTCAGATATAGTGTGATAAAGATTTTGGGTAAGTGGTTTTTTAATTTGTTGATATATTTCTTCAACAGTGTCATCTATATCATTTAACATGCCAGCTTTGTATATATTACTAATTATTTTCTGTAATATTTCAATATCTGTTTTATCCAACTCAGTATCATTAATAGGAATATTAATATTATCAGTATCTACATCATCACTAGCAATAGTATTATTTATAATCTCTATATCAACAGGATAAACATAATCTAAATAGTAATCTGTTATAGGAATGGTTGATTGAAAATATCTTTTGAAACATTCATTTGATATTAAATGAATAATTTCAAAGTTTAATCCATATTTTATTATTATATAGAGTATGTGAGAACATGGTACTCCACTAAAGTTATGTAAAAAACAAGTACACTGGATATTTGTATTATTCATTGTAATTTTGTACTCATTGTTAATATAATATGAATTAGATTCTTCATCAAATGTGCTAGAATAGTTATCTTCATACACTCTCTCAAATTCTCTATAAATATTACTACTACACTCCTCCCACAATAAATTTTGGTATAATAAATTATTATCATTCTCTATAGAAGCAATTGATTGTATTTTATCAAATTGTTGTTGATGAAGTTTTTCTAGTACTGTCAATACATTATCATAGCGTGATTTCCTATATTTTAAATCGTTTTTGATTTTGTGATTTAAAGATTCAACTGCTGAACTACTGTGACATCCATAAATACCAAAATTAGTTATTCCATCCCTATTAAAATAGATTTTGTATTTTTCATCTAAGTCATTAATATTTATTGAACTAGGATCTTTAATGTATTGATATAATAAATGTTTAAGCAACTTATCTTTTACACACATAAGAAGATGAAAGGTGTCGAATACAAACTTAATATTTAATTCTTTTAGAGCTTTGACAACAGCCATCTCTTTGTCGTGAATAACTGCCTTTATATTGTAATATTGATTTAAATTCTTAAATATAAATTTGTATGTATCACTGGTTTTATTTTGAGTAATTGCGAAAGCTACTATAATTAATAAAGAAGGACTGACTTGAGAGTATATAACATATAGCTGTTCATGACCAAGAAAAATAGAAAAAGTACCATCACAACACAATGTACTATACTTACTTAACCTTATTTTGTCTAAAATGACAAGCGTACAGTGAGAATTTTCGAAATATGTATACTTTGATTTTATACTTTCATAGAATTTGTATCTACCAGAATTTTCATCTCGTAACATTTGACGTAGTTTATTTACTTCACAATCTATCTGTTTTATAACACGAGTTGAAATATTATAATTATTTTTTATAACATTAATAATTTCTTTAGATGTGTTTCTTGTCTGCATAACCATACAATGCACTTCATTCAAAATATCATCCGTCATAACACTAATTATCTTTTTACTTACCATATTCAGCTGATGGGAATGTGGATTAAATTTGACATGAACTTGATAATCAGTATATTTTGCTTTGATATAAAATTGACACATTCCTTTACTACAAGTAAATTTTAATGTCTTTTCCTTGCTAACATTTTTGCCATGAGTAACTACTACTTCAAAGTCATATTGTGTACCAATTGACTTAAATTTCTTCTGAAATATTGATTCATTAATGCTATAAAAAGAATCCAAAGGAGGGTATTTTTGACATTGTTTATATAACTCCTTTTTTCTTCGATCGACTATTGTATGTCTACTATCATTAGTAGGAACTGATACAAAATCATTGGCATCAATAGTTATTATGTTCATGTATTATTTATTTTCAAGTATGATATAGAAAATAGATTATAAATTATAATGCCACAAAATATGAAACGATTAAATATTTTTAAACATAAAAAAGTACTAGTTCATACTTGAAATACTAGATTACACTTTCAATAATTTTGTCAATAATTTCTATTATATTGTTATTATTAATTCTATATTATTGAGTGATGTGATATAATGTATGTTGATATAGTGATATATGAGTTGCAGAAAGGACATCCTTCTGGAGCCATATCCTCCTTTCTGTCCTTTCTTCTCTCGTCTAGCCTGTAAGGAAATCGAACATGTTTTTTTCAAGAAGGACAGTATTCCTTTTGTGTCCCTTTATTCAATATTTGTTTATCATAAATACTACATATATTATATATCCTATTGTTTATAAGACATATTAACCTGTTTAAGAACAAATATACCTATGTTCATTTCTATTAATCAAAATATTATGTAAATTTTATCATTAAATCTATCTAAATAACATACTTATAAATGTATTGTTCATTTACATAAATAGCGTCACTTCATAATAGAAATATCAAACAAATTGACATAATCTGAATATAATGTAAATTAATAAACTACTTATAACTAATTTGAATATATACAGTAAAATAAACTGATTAAATTTAGCTAAATTTTAATATTCATTAATTCACAGTATTTCAAAGAAACAGTAATTAATTTTTAGATTTATACATACGAATTTACAACATTACAAACATATGAACATAAAAAGAAACAATACTTAATCATAACACGAAATATTAAACTTTGAAATAAATCCAAGCTTGATTTCTTTTCAAGCTTTTTTATTTTATCATGTCATATAAAAGACGTAGCAGCTTCATAGAATACAAACAATCCCAAACTCTAGAAGCTTAATAGAACGTAGTTATTCTATACAGGGATTGATACATAACAAACAGAGAAACAGATTAGGGAATAGCATATAAAATGGGATAAAAAATGAGTGAAAACAATTAAATGCAACTACAATATATTAAAAAAATAGTTAAATTGACAAATAATATATTTATTTGTTAATTTTTCAGTAGGGCAGGAGTATAATGTGTTATATTGATATATATTGCTTAGTGATTGATTATTTTTACTATTTATTACAGAAAAACTAAAAAGATAATAAAAAAGCAAAATGGACAAAAGGGACAGCTACAGGAAAACACTGGGTATTTTGAGCGTGTGAAGACAAAAGTCGAAAAGGACGTCATTTGCCTAACTCAGTTCTAAATACATTCAAGTTCTTCGACAAGCTAACCATGTCATCTATATCTTTATCAATCTTTGAATGTTGAAAGTAAATGAATCTTGTTCAACAATTGGCATATTTAATCCTAAAATTCATTGATATAGGCCAATTTAATATTAAGTAACATACACATATTAAATACACAAATTAAAGTATAAATGTTAAATATTTGTGTAAATTATCAATTAATAAAAAGAATCAATTTCTGAAGAAGATATTCCTATAAATCCTATTACAACCATTACATTTCACATCCTGTATTCCATTATTACTACATTCAATATATCTTTGAGTATAATCCATTTCATATTTAAATATATCACTTAAATTTAGATTATATTCTCATTTTTCAATGCAACTATGTTCTTTATTTCTTCAAGTGATATAGTAAGACTCTTTCTTAACCATTTTTGATTTATATTCCTTACTATCTGGCTTATCACGCATTCTTCCATATTTTTGAATCAATCCATTCCATAATAAATTTAGTCGTATGCTATTCTATCTATAATCTTTTCATAATTCTTTAAATCTAAACCAATTAAAAATATATATAATTATACGAAGAATATGGACTTTTGATATATATATAATTGAAAATTATGATAAAGTTGAAATCTATTTAATTAAAATTAAAAATATGTTGCTATACATAACAAATGCTCAAAATATATAAATTTCAAATTCAAATCAAGCCAAATGCTTGACTAAATTTATATTTTTTCATTTTTCTCTTGAAATAACAAAATAATTAGAATAAAAACTGGAGGTCCAATGTACAGTTATTATGTACAATAAATTTATATACAAAATTCTTATAATTATTCTAATGATTAACATTGATGATGTCTAAATACCACACACAATTCAGAAAAGCTAAAATAATTAATAATAGTCAGACAAATTTCAATATAAGATTCATGGCGCTATTAGAAACAGCCTGTTCAAAATTTGAGCAGCTGCCCAAAAAAAAATACCCCATATTTTAGTGTGTGAATAAATTTATGGGTCAAATTTTATTTTTATGTTTTCAATAGTTTTTAGCGTAGGATAGTAGAAATAAAGTGTATAAATAGATAGGTAGCTACCTGTTCTACCCCGGAAGGGTAGCTACTTTATAGAATAAGAAATGTATTTCTATGTAAGTAAGTAGCGTGTCCTGTGTAGCCTGACTAGGACTTAGTGATTAAATAGTGTGGTGGCCAAGCTACAGAATGCGTTCTTACTTTTTTTAGTTATTTTTTTCATTTATCAATTTATTTATGGATTTATATAGTGTAGTTAAAAACATTCAAAAGAATTTAAATAGTGTCAAAAATATATATTTAAAGAATTATCTGCAATATTCTATATTTTTTACTAAATCGAAATTCTGACGTGAAACTGTTGTTATAAACAGAAAAAAGAAACAGTTTTGATTTTCCTGGCATTTTTGAAAAACGGTTTTTTATCAAAAAAATATAAAATATGTGTGCTTCAGTAAACTTTGCTTTCTTTTGTTCATTTAGAAATAATGAAGATTATTTAGATAAGTGTATATGTGGAACTTGTAAGTTTTACTTATATTTTAACCATAATATAAGTGCAGTTTTAGATAGCCCATTACCTAAGGAAGAGATAAAGTCTTATAATGAATTCTGTGCTATTTGCCATCAAAAGATGTGGACAAAGTATAGTGATAAGAGATATTACATGATGCTTTTCGATATTAAACCATCAGTAAAACCAAGAGGATTAAATAGACATTATTTTGCATTGTTTGATAAGTATATTGAGTGGTTAACACTACCTGAAGGAATGGGAAGTGTTCATTTGAAGAAGAATCCTATGTTAAAACATTATGTAAAGAAGAATTATATATTTGATGATAGTGATGATGAGGAAGAAGAAGTACAAGAAGAAGTTAAAGGAAACAATGATCAAACTACGATAAACATAGTCTAAATTTTAAAACGAATCTTTATCTTAAAATAATTTGGAACAGGGTTTAAAAATATGCGTAATTTAATAAAAATCACATAATATAATAAAAATATTATAAATTTTATAATAACCATAATATAATTATTACTAAAATGGTTCTGTTACACCTGTATCCATCCACTCTGTTATAATAACTTGAGGTGGGAATGCTTGATATGAATATGCATCAAGTCCTTTTTGCTCTATATAAAGATTACATTTATTATTATTATTTCTTAATATAGCAAAAAAACCATCATATTTATTTAATGCAGGTTGTGAAGTTTCATTTATTACACCTTGTATAGGGAAGTATATTCCATTACTTCCATCTACAAAGTATGTTTCTAATAATTTGTTATAATATTGTTGTAATAAATCTTCTTTACCTGGTTCTGCTTTAATAACATGATGATCATCTAGATAAAATATATATCCATATCTAGCATCTCCATTTTTCAAAACAATACCATTATATATTTTGATTCTCATAAAATGCTCAAACATTTGAATTTTTATAGGTACTTTTACAGTAGATTCATATTGATTGATCGAATTATCTTGTAATATATAAAAATTAACTGACCAATATGTATATTCAGGGAAGTTTGGGTTTAGACGCGTGTTCAAAATTTGAACTCGCCTAATCTAGTTAGAGTTTGACTCTAATATTTTATATTACTTGACTATAATTGCTTAATTAAGAGATTCTGAGAAGATGGTGGAGATAGCACAACTATTTTTTGGTCTAATTTCACGATCTTTTAATGATTTGAGCATTTTTGATCCCAACCTATTGTACATAATAACTGTACACAGGATCTCCAGTTTTTTTATTAAATATCTTACTATTAAATGAGAATGCTCAAAATATAATGTGTGATAACACAAGCTCGGCTTGAATATTTTTTTATATTTTATAAAATTTGAGCACCTGCCTCCTATAGGAAGCTAGGGCTTATTTTTGTTAATTAATTAATAAATACTATTATTTTTTA
Source organism: Proteromonas lacertae (assembly GCA_002245135.1). NCBI lineage: Eukaryota > Bigyra > Opalinata > Proteromonadidae > Proteromonas > Proteromonas lacertae. The sequence continues at coordinate 26,518 of NGBS01001207.1, read as the reverse complement.
AACTGTTTGACTTATTTACTATCTGAATAACTATCTTAAGCTCTATTTCAATCGTTTATCTCATAAAAACAATTTAACTAAGTCATTAAGACATATTTATTTATAACTAACTAATAATTGAACCTTTTTCTTAAAAAACAAATCATCCAACTAAATTTTGGCAATCTTGTATCTATTTGAGGAAGTCAACATATTTTACATTTCCATAGCTTCTATTATTGTTAAATTATCACCTTCTTGAACATAATTTACTTACATTTATTAAACTACTAGCCATTGGATAAGTTAAGAATTTAGAATCATCTACTTCTCGTTTTATAATCATAAATTTTGATAATTTGCTTTCTAAAGCATTTCTTATACCTACAACGAAGTTATCTCTATTGAATTGTAATTGATATACTTCTACTAATCTTTTCATATATTATAAAGCTACTTCTTTTATATTCAATTTACCTCTCATGATTTAGCTTTGAATATCTAGCTTTTACAACCATTCTTTAAAATGTCTCAGGTGTAAGAAGACCTTTATCATTTGTAATTGTGATCTTATTAGCTTTACCAATACTCTCTTTTACAACACTTACATTCAAAACATTATTAGTTATTATATATTGTCATAGATTCTTCACCTTCAAACACTTGAATTAACACATCGAGTTGTTAATCACTGTATGTACTAAATACTTGAGTATTATTAACTGAAATTTTGATATTAATTGTAATTAATTAACTTCTATTAATCCTTTCATATATTCAAAAGCTAATTCTTCAACTTTGTATAACTTTTACTTTGTTAAATCATCTCTTCTAAAAAACCTTTTTAAATCACTATAATTTCTTTTCTGTTCAATAAACAAGTCTCAATTATTACTTTAACAAGCACACATTCCTATATTATAGTGAAATTCCCATTGCCCAAATATCACTCAATGGACTTATACTACCTGTTTTAATTGATTTGTTTAATATTTTTATTGCATATTGATTCTTTGATGGATCTTCACATAATTCAACTAATTTCTTTATTATTTTATATTGATTGATATGTCCATTACCACTTTGATCTACTTGTAACTTTAATAAATTAGTTTGCTCCATAGGCTTATCGATTGTTACATGACGTTTTAATTTTGCATGAATATTTTCACTTATATCACAAGTATTGTACTATACTTTTTGACATTTTTTCGAGCTTCTTTTTCATGAGAGGTTGTGGAATTTCGAGGTGATTCGTTTGTAAGCCAATCATAAACTTCAGGATTATCACACTCTTCAGAACAATAAGACATACCAACTGATCCTATTGATTGATGTGTATGCCTACCACCTACAACAGATTGACCAATTGGTCTAACTGAAGGTTTTATTATATTATTAGATGACAATGGTTGGTTTCGAGATGAATTCTGTTGATTTCCACCATTTTGGTTTTTAAAAGCTTTTTCATGTATAATTAACTTCACTGTTTTTATTTCTACCTCAGATTCAAAAATATTTGGAACTACTACAGGGCTAGAACCCGTACATCCCGTTATTTTCTTTCCAGAATTTTAAATTCAAGAAATATTAATAAACAAAGTGGTAAATAGTTTGAAGGCTTGTTATCTTTATGAAAGATTTTTAATGGTGAATCGTCTGCTTTAGAACCTTTACAAGCTCAAACAAAGTTTCAAGAGTTTTTAAGAGATTATAGTGAAAACAATATTTATATCTACAGGTATATATAAATATATTGATTATTCTTATCACTAGAAAATCATTATTGGAAAATTTCAACAGAGGTGAATATTTTGTAGAAATTAATTTAGCTCATCTAGGAATATTCAACAATGTTTTACTTGATGTATTACAAAGAGAGACAAATTGTTATTTACCACAAGTACATTAAACAATTATTATTACTTATCAATAGTTTGAAATTGCAGCTCAAAGAGTAGTAGAAAATGAGTTAAATGCAGAAAATTCTCCTTCAATCAATGTCTTATTAAAATTTTCACAAAACTCAATATCAATCCGATCATTAAATGTATAAATGAAATGATTTTTAATGTACATATATATAATAGGCAAATCATGTGAACAATTTAGTCAGTATATCAGGACTTATAATCAGTGCATCTCTTTAAAGACCAAAAGCCATCAAAGTCGCAATTCGTTGTTCAAATTGTAAGTATTTAAAGTATATCCCAGTTCCTTCTGCATTTGGAAATGTTCAATTACCTATGAATTATGTTGGTTAGTTTAAACATTCCCAACAAAACATTCATCAAAAGAAGAATAATCGTGAATATTTAAATTCGCTTATTTATATGCTCAGTTATTGATAGTTGATGCTAGTTTTTTCTATTGACCTATTGATGTTCCTGGTTCAAGTACAATTTATATACAATAACTAGTTCAAGATTAACAATTAGTAGAACCAACGTTTAGATAAATTAACTAGTGATGATTATTATTGGAATGAGTTTAAAAGATTGAGTTTGAATGAATTTAATAAAGAGATAATGAAAGAAAACGAAATATCTAATCTTTTAAATAGAATTATGATTTAAATCCTTAAAAACAAATAAAAAATCAATGAATATAATAATAAATTGAAGTTGTTCATAAGTATAAAGAAATGTTACTCTTCAAGTATAATTCTAAGAATTCTTTTTCGATCTTGAATATATAGATTTGTAAGTTCTTCCCTTAAGGTTTTTATAACTGTTTCATCATTTATATAGCCGTATTTATTTAAACAGAATATTGAATGGATTGCAAAATATCCACATGTAAATCCTTTCTCTTGGTGCATAATGTAAGGTATGACAGTATTTGTAATATTTAGTCTATTATATATATATTTAGATTTTCTTATATGATCTCCTGTGCTATCAAAGTGAATTAGTTTAGCTCGATTGTATAAATAAGACCAATGTCCTTCAAAACATATTGGTATATATATATAATTATTAATATTTATTTCACTTGTAGTATAGAACACATATGGATCGAGTATATCAATTCCAAAGCAGCTAATTATTTTGTTGAATTTCGAAATAGATAGTTCATCATTGAATTCGATAAATGAATCAAAAATTCTATTTTCATCTTCGGTTGTATCTTCATCAACATCAATTACATCTGTTATAGATGTATTGATATTTTCATCTTCATCATGAAAAACAGTATTATTATTATCTTTATCAACATCAGTATAATTTCTTTTTCTTTTTATAGGGATTTCATATCTCTTTGGAATCTTTATTGCTCTTATATTAACATCTGGTAAAAATGGATTGGTATTTTCATCTTCATCATGAAATTCTTCAATAGTATAATTAATATTGTAACTTGTAATTTTATTTTTACTATTAAAATAGGTCAAATGAGCTTCATTACAGATCAATGTGGCAATATTAATATCCAAGTCCAGTTTAACTTTTATAAATAGAATATGACTGCAGGGAATTCCTGTGAATTCCCTGTATCCACATGAACAATGAATTTCATCACTTACTACAATATGATATATGAACTTATTATCTTTCAATGTATAAATATTTTCATTTATCTTATCTATTTTATAGGTTTGACTACAAAGCAATAGTAATTGTTGATTTAGATTTGATTCACATTCAGGCCAGAGATGTAGCTTTGTAGTATCATTATTATTACTCTTATTAATAGATGTAGATATAAAATTATTAATATTCTCAACTTGTTCGTTGTGTATGTTTACTAGCATTTCCAATATTAGATCAGATCTAGATCTTTTATTCTTTAATTTCTTTTTAATTGTATTATTCATCCCTTCTACGCAACTGGTGGAGTGAGAACCAAAAAGACCGTATTCTTTAATTCCATCTCTTTCTAGATAGTCTTGTATTAATGGATTTTTAGAAATTTCTGGTCTTAATTCAGGAAACTTTATATACTTATATAACAATTCTCTTATGTTCTTATCATTGATATATAAAAATAAGTGAAATGTATCATTGACGAAGGTTAGATTTAAATCCTTCAGAGCGTAAACAACTGAGGATTCGTGATCATGGATAACATTCTGGATATTATATCTTTCTTTTAAATTGCTATATATGAAGTAATATGTATCCTTGTCTTTATATCTGGTTATCGCAAACGCGGTTAAAAGGATGGTTGTTGGGCCTACTTGAGTATATATTAGATAGAGTTGATTTTCAGAAAGAAAGGTACCAAAAGTACCATCACACAAAATGGTTGTATAATTATTCATTCTTAAATCATCTAGTATCACCAGAATACAATGTTCATCAACAAAATGAGTATATTTATCTTTTACTATTTTTATAAATCTACTAAATCCTTCTTCCTCATCTCTCATTTTTCTTCTTAATTCTACTATTTTATTATATATTGCCTTTTCTACTCTTTTATTGATGTTATACATCTCTTTTATTACTTTTATAGTTTCTGGTGCAGTATTCTTAGTATTGAGTATCATACTTTTAACATGATTCATTATTTCATCTGTTAATGTGTTTATTATTTGACAATTCTTCATTCTATTAAGCGGATGACTATGTTTGTGATAAGATACTTGGACATTACCTCCTTCTTCATAAGCTTTAACGAAAAAAGTGCAACCGTCTTCATTTTTACATCTGAACGTAATCTTTTTCTGATTATCAACTGTGTTATTATATTTGACTTCTACTGCGAAGTTTAATTGATATGAAAGAATGTAGACAGTAAAATACACATCATCTATTGATGAAAAATTATAACTGAATATTGAATCAGTTATCGGTGCAAATGAATCGATGGGAGCATATTTTTTACATAATCTATATAACTCCTTTTTTCTTTTATCTACAACCGAATGACTTGAAGAATTTTCTATTACAACTTTATTATTTTCAATTGTAACTGAATTCATGTAACTATTAATTACTCAAATAAATTCAAAGTAGTATAAATGAAAGAACTTCTAAAAAAAATCCAATTCAAAAAGAAACGAATATATTTTAGAAAAGACAATTTCATCAAATTCACAAGTAGATACTACTTTATACTAGTTTTAACAGGTCCATAATGATGTGTTCTGTTTGTATTTAATATATAGCAGTGTATGGTGAGTTCTTTACATTATAGAAACTGTCTTAATGGCCAAAGATATGATAAGTTGAAATGGTGATGGATTTTTTGCAAAATATAAACAATATATAACTTAAAAAAAATTTACATCTGATTTAGAAAAAAAGGACCTCCTTTTGATCTGTCCCCTTTGTGTAAGCTCCCAGTTTTATAGCTGTGATTAAATTAAATAACCACTTATTATTTCAAAGGATGTCCATTATAAACAGTTATCTAGCATTTTTGTCACCTTGCTTTTTGTGTTAAAAATTCCCATTATTGCATCATAAATCGATTGATATTACATTATAAAAACAAATTATATCACATATTGACTATATACTCATCCGCTTCTCTGCTTATCAGATTATGTAAACCAAATACTTTTTAATATTATTTTAAATGGAAAATTACATTTACTCATGGTATAAAAATAGTTTACATAATTATATATGTGTATAATTTATTTGGTTTTATTTCACACAAAACCAATAATTGAAGTAAATAGATAATTACACAATATTTTGTTTATTATGAATGTAATATTGTTTTGATACATAAAATAAAGTATTTTGTAACCACATTATAGAGTATAGCTTAATAGTACATTACATTAACACTTTTTCATAGATATCAAAACGATATTATGAATTTTACATACACTACAACTAAATATTCACGATTATTCTTCTTTTGATGAATGTTTTGTTGGGAATGTTTAAACTAACCAACATAATTCATAGGTAATTGAACATTTCCAAATGCAGAAGGAACTGGGATATACTTTAAATACTTACAATTTGAACAACGAATTGCGACTTTGATGGCTTTTGGTCTTTAAAGAGATGCACTGATTATAAGTCCTGATATACTGACTAAATTGTTCACATGATTTGCCTATTATATATATGTACATTAAAAATCATTTCATTTATACATTTAATGATCGGATTGATATTGAGTTTTGTGAAAATTTTAATAAGACATTGATTGAAGGAGAATTTTCTGCATTTAACTCATTTTCTACTACTCTTTGAGCTGCAATTTCAAACTATTGATAAGTAATAATAATTGTTTAATGTACTTGTGGTAAATAACAATTTGTCTCTCTTTGTAATACATCAAGTAAAACATTGTTGAATATTCCTAGATGAGCTAAATTAATTTCTACAAAATATTCACCTCTGTTGAAATTTTCCAATAATGATTTTCTAGTGATAAGAATAATCAATATATTTATATATACCTGTAGATATAAATATTGTTTTCACTATAATCTCTTAAAAACTCTTGAAACTTTGTTTGAGCTTGTAAAGGTTCTAAAGCAGACGATTCACCATTAAAAATCTTTCATAAAGATAACAAGCCTTCAAACTATTTACCACTTTGTTTATTAATATTTCTTGAATTTAAAATTCTGGAAAGAAAATAACGGGATGTACGGGTTCTAGCCCTGTAGTAGTTCCAAATATTTTTGAATCTGAGGTAGAAATAAAAACAGTGAAGTTAATTATACATGAAAAAGCTTTTAAAAACCAAAATGGTGGAAATCAACAGAATTCATCTCGAAACCAACCATTGTCATCTAATAATATAATAAAACCTTCAGTTAGACCAATTGGTCAATCTGTTGTAGGTGGTAGGCATACACATCAATCAATAGGATCAGTTGGTATGTCTTATTGTTCTGAAGAGTGTGATAATCCTGAAGTTTATGATTGGCTTACAAACGAATCACCTCGAAATTCCACAACCTCTCATGAAAAAGAAGCTCGAAAAAATGTCAAAAAGTATAGTACAATACTTGTGATATAAGTGAAAATATTCATGCAAAATTAAAACGTCATGTAACAATCGATAAGCCTATGGAGCAAACTAATTTATTAAAGTTACAAGTAGATCAAAGTGGTAATGGACATATCAATCAATATAAAATAATAAAGAAATTAGTTGAATTATGTGAAGATCCATCAAAGAATCAATATGCAATAAAAATATTAAACAAATCAATTAAAACAGGTAGTATAAGTCCATTGAGTGATATTTGGGCAATGGGAATTTCACTATAATATAGGAATGTGTGCTTGTTAAAGTAATAATTGAGACTTGTTTATTGAACAGAAAAGAAATTATAGTGATTTAAAAAGGTTTTTTAGAAGAGATGATTTAACAAAGTAAAAGTTATACAAAGTTGAAGAATTAGCTTTTGAATATATGAAAGGATTAATAGAAGTTAATTAATTACAATTAATATCAAAATTTCAGTTAATAATACTCAAGTATTTAGTACATACAGTGATTAACAACTCGATGTGTTAATTCAAGTGTTTGAAGGTGAAGAATCTATGACAATATATAATAACTAATAATGTTTTGAATGTAAGTGTTGTAAAAGAGAGTATTGGTAAAGCTAATAAGATCACAATTACAAATGATAAAGGTCTTCTTACACCTGAGACATTTTAAAGAATGGTTGTAAAAGCTAGATATTCAAAGCTAAATCATGAGAGGTAAATTGAATATAAAAGAAGTAGCTTTATAATATATGAAAAGATTAGTAGAAGTATATCAATTACAATTCAATAGAGATAACTTCGTTGTAGGTATAAGAAATGCTTTAGAAAGCAAATTATCAAAATTTATGATTATAAAACGAGAAGTAGATGATTCTAAATTCTTAACTTATCCAATGGCTAGTAGTTTAATAAATGTAAGTAAATTATGTTCAAGAAGGTGATAATTTAACAATAATAGAAGCTATGGAAATGTAAAATATGTTGACTTCCTCAAATAGATACAAGATTGCCAAAATTTAGTTGGATGATTTGTTTTTTAAGAAAAAGGTTCAATTATTAGTTAGTTATAAATAAATATGTCTTAATGACTTAGTTAAATTGTTTTTATGAGATAAACGATTGAAATAGAGCTTAAGATAGTTATTCAGATAGTAAATAAGTCAAACAGTTTAAAAAATAATAGTATTTATTAATTAATTAACAAAAATAAGCCCTAGCTTCCTATAGGAGGCAGGTGCTCAAATTTTATAAAATATAAAAAAATATTCAAGCCGAGCTTGTGTTATCACACATTATATTTTGAGCATTCTCATTTAATAGTAAGATATTTAATAAAAAAACTGGAGATCCTGTGTACAGTTATTATGTACAATAGGTTGGGATCAAAAATGCTCAAATCATTAAAAGATCGTGAAATTAGACCAAAAAATAGTTGTGCTATCTCCACCATCTTCTCAGAATCTCTTAATTAAGCAATTATAGTCAAGTAATATAAAATATTAGAGTCAAACTCTAACTAGATTAGGCGAGTTCAAATTTTGAACACGCGTCTAAACCCAAACTTCCCGTATATTCAGTATGCAATAATTTAGGTGATACAGAATTATTAACTATTGTAGTACTACCTCCAGAACTATTATTTACAACATTATATATTTCTTGACATTTACCATATATAGTATTTGTAGTAGTTTTGATATCATAAACAGGTGTAACTATATTATTTATTTGAGTATCAGTATGATTATTAATAGGTTTAACAATAGTATCAGGATCAGTAGGTTGTATATTTATTTTGTCAGCTATATCTTTAGCAAGCTTATCTGTATCAATATTTATATCTGAAGTATTTCGTTCCCCAATAAACATTTTTTGTATTAATAAACAATAAAATAACAAAATCAATAAAAACATCAAGAAACTTCAGAATGGTCTTCAATCAAAATATTGAAGTTAGCTCTAAACACTTTTTTAACATTATCAATATATAAGAAGTTATATTGTGGCTTAGTAACAGCTAAATATAACTCTTTAAATGTTTCATATTCAGGTATCCATATATTCAATGAGTTGTATAAGTCAAACAAATTTCTATTACTCAATCCATAAAATGTTAAACAATAATCTACTTGTGATCTTGCTGAAGGTACTATATCAGTAATATATTGACTACTAATTATAATTTTTGATTTTAAATGTCTATTTTCTTTCATTAATACTGGTATGATATTAGCTGTTTTCAACTCTAAACTAAGATCATCAAATATTATAATATGTTCTGCATACTCAAAATTATCTTTGTTTGTATCATCAATTGATTTCATTAACTTCTCTACTAAATTATCTCCTGAATAAGGTTCAAATAATGAATCATTTTCATCATAACTAATTTCATTATAATCTAATAACTCTTTAATTGAATCATATATCCTATCTTGTTTGATTGTACCTACGAAAAAATGTACATGTTGTTTTTTCTTATATTTTGGATCTATAATATGTCTTAATATATTGTATATCAAAGTGGTTTTACCACTGTTCTTACGAGCCACAATAAATATATTGCAGAAAGGCTCATTAAAGTAATCATATCCCAGAATTTTCTTAGGATCAAAAGACTCACCACCATCAACAGGCTCAATTTGTATGTTATTTATTTTTTCAAATTTAAACATAGTGTGTATATATATATATATATTATGTAGTGAGAAATCAAAAAATAAAAATAGAAGTCAATAATAAGGATTTGGGAGAGATAGAAGAATGATTTAATTATATTTTAATTCATTAATTCTTTAAATATATATCATTCATATTATTTTTTATATATTGTTTGAATGTCACTACAAGATAAAATAAATGAGTTATACAAAACATATGGTTATTTAAACAAACGAGACTTTATTAATTTCTCTGTAAATGAACTTGAGAATAACTTTAAAAAATCTGACATTAAAAAAGCTAGTAGTGAACTTGTAGAGTCTAAACCAGATTATCAAATCACTGCAACTAAAAGGAATAGAATTAAATATGAAATTGAAAAGTTACCTGGATCATATCAGATAGACTTGGTGTTTTTCAACAATACAAAAGTTCCATTTTTGTTAATTATAGAAGTTGTTAGTCGTAAGTGTTGGATATATTATGTTAAATCTAAATCAGAAAATGATGTATATCCAGTGTTTGAAAAATGGTTTTATCAGAGTATGCAACCTAAGGATGAAAACGCTCGTTTTGTAGGAAGTATTTTATCAGATGAAGAGTCTGGTATTATCTATGGTAAGAAATTTTTAGATTTGTTTAATAAAAATCATATACGATTTATACTTAAAGAACGTAATGAACATAATATAATGAAAATATTGGATCGATGTGTGAGAACTATTAAAGATATGTTTTATAGAAAAATTAATACATTTTCTGATGAAGAATTTGACAAAATTAACAATATTGAATCATTGTGTAATATAGTATATACTGTTGTAGATGATTACAATGCAAAACCACATTCTGCACTCAATAATCTAACTCCAAATGAAGTATTCAATGATTTTGAAGTCCAAGATAGATTGTATAAAGAATCCCATGCTAGAAACTTAAAGAAGCGTAAAAGTGATACTCATTTTAAAGCTGATGATTTTGTCAGAATAAAAGAACGTAGAGATAACAAACTTCAAAAAACTACTTATTATACTGATAAAGTATACCAAATACACAAAGTTGGACCGTTTTCATATTCTGTTAAGAACTTGGATGGAACAATACCTAAAGAGTTCAATCCTAGAGATATAGGTTCATATAGATTCAAATCACATGAAATTAAAAGAGTACCAGTTAATAGTATTACAACAAATGGTAAGTTTAGATTAAGACAAATTCATAGTATAAATAATGAAGCACAACCTATAGAACCAGATATTCAACCAGCACCAGAAGGTAGAAAAAGTAGATATGGTAGAGTATATAAGAAAAATTCGCTATTTAATGATTTCGTATAACTTTTTATGTTTTTTATTTATGTTATTTTTTACATATAAAACAAACACCAATTTTTATCAAAGTAATGAATTCAAAGTGCTTTTTCAAGTATATGGATTAAAGCATAAACCAGACAAATTTAAAGTATATATTAATACTTATAAGTTCTTCATCATCTTCTCAAACTCTTCAGCTTTCTTTCTTTTCTCTTCTTCAATTCTCTTCTTAAACTCTTCTTCCATTTTCTTTTCTAATTCATCGTTTTCTTTTTTCATCTTTTCTTCCATTTGTCTCTTTTGTTCTAATACCCATTTCTTTCTTAACTCTTCTTGTTGTCTCATATTCTCTTCTTCTTGAAGCATTCTAATAACAACTAATTCTTCTTTTCTTTTCTTTTCTGCTTCTTCTTGTTTTCTTTTTCTCTCTGCTTCTTCTTGTACTTTTCTAACTCTTTCTTCTTCTTGTTGTTTTTTCTTTTTTTCTTCATCTTCTTGTTTCTTTCTCTCTGCATCTTGATGTTTAATTTTCTCTTCTATCTCTTTTTGTTTTTCTTCATCTTTTTTAGTTATTTCAGCATTAAAATACTTCAATTCAGCATCCAGAATATCAATATCAGTAACATCAAGAAGTGTAGTATCAGACCTTGGTGACATTGGAGGTGTAAAGGTAGGACTTTGGCTACTTAATAAATCATCAGCAGATGTTCTTGATTCAGTATCTTTCACAATTATACCCATTGGTTCTTCATCAACAAAATCAGAATCCTTAACAATCTTTCTTTTCTTTAAATGAATTAATTTATCATCACTATCAATAACTGCTTTTGTTTTAGGTTTCTTAATAGTATCAGTTCTTCTTTTATAAACTCTTTTAGGTTTTTGAGGTACAGTTGGTGGTGGTGGTTCTTGTTGTGGTTGTTGTTGTTGTTTTAACTGAGGTTGAATAAAAGGTTTAATCGTTTTTACATTTGGTTTTACTATACTCTTCATCTCATCGTCACTAAAGTATAAATTCATATACTCATTTTGATCTAATGTCTCTAGATGTTTGATGGGAATTAACTTCTGATTATCAAACTTACATGAAAAGCAATAATAAACTGCTGTAGCTGACTTCTCTAATTCGATATAGTTGAATTGTGGTGGACTTTGTTTCTTCTTTGATTTTTTGCTGTCATCATAAGCCAAACTTTGAATATACATTTCGTCGCAAAATGTCTTTAAATGCTGGATGTTACGACTCACTTTCTGATAGAACTCATAAGCCTGTCCCTTTAATGGGAGCTGAGAGCATAATTCTGAATTGGTTGGTTGTTTGACTCTGTCTGCTGGCATTTTTGATTGAATAATTGAATAATTAATTTTCTATTAAAGTAAAAAAATGAAAAAAATATAATACTGAAAATGAGTAAGAAAAGTGTGAATGAAAAAAAACGGTTTTTCTTTATGTAATTTTTTTAAGGGGGTACAAAAAATAACTTTCAAAATCAAATACGAAAAAAAGGCTATATATAAAATTAAATATTTATGATTGGTTTTTTAATTTCAATCTCTGGTTTATTAATAGGAATAATTTCTATTTCTGTTTCTAATTGCTCTTCATCTTCATTATCACTAGCATTTCTAGAATTTATTCTGCTATTTTCAGGTGTTAAAGTAAATGGAATAGCAGAAACAATAGTAGATTTACCTAAAGCTAATTGAACAGCAGGTTCTGGCTCAGCTAATATTTCACTTAATTCTGGAGGACAGGCTTTATGATAACACCATGCACATATTCTCTTGCATTTATAAAGAACCCATAGAACTACACAGCCTAATAAAATATACAGTTCTTGTTTCAAACCATTTAAAGTATCTTTCATATCACCTAGCATAACTAAAGATGTATTATATGACATATTATGTGAAATTGTTTATATATAAAAACGCATAGAAATATAAAAATGAATTTTAAACCAAAGTTAATTAATTATACAAGTAGGTGATGTAGTTAGATCTACTGTAGCTACCCCCGGGATAGAACTTGTAGATGTTTCTACTTTAGCAATATCTACCTTTGGTCGACCCTCGGCAGTGGAACTATTCTCTACTTTACGCTTCTTATCTTCTCCACTATTATCACTTCCTTTCTTTACTTCTTCATATCTTCTCTTCTTCTTATTTCTACACTCTGTACAAGATTTATAGAATACATCTTCACTCTTATAACCAAATTCATCATTAGCTTTCTTCTTACCACAAGTACTACATATCTGTGAATCTGGATCTGACTTTGTTATATCCTTTCTTTTTTTAGATTTAGATTCACTTTGGTTTTCTTCCTTCACTTCTTCTTCCATTGTTATATCAATATCATCACCTGGTTGTTCACTCCATTCTGGATCATCTTCATACTCTTCAATCACAGAATACATACCATCCAGCATATCCTTAAATACTTTAATAATTAATGATTTTACTTCAGACATATCATTCTCATACATTTCACCTTCTTGTAAGTGTTTTTCAATACTAGCATCAAGTTCATTTTGTAAATCACTCATTTTAATTTATGTAGATTATTTCAAAAATCGCAAGAAATTTACGAATGAAAAGAATTATGTAATATTATGTTTATTTCTATTCAACCAATCAAAAAACAAAATTCAATTAAAACCAATGATTTAAGAATTAGTTATGAAATCTTAGTCTTTCTTCAATGATGTTTTTTTCATCAATGCCATAACGCTTTAACATCTTGGTTTTTCTGCGTTCTTCTTCAGGATCAACCCATTTTCTAGGGCGTATGGTTGCTTGTGCTACTCTAGTTGGTTTATGAATTGCACGCCATTCTTCATACTTTCTATCATCCTCATCAGCAGTATCAGATGTATACCACATTACTACTGGAGGTGATGGTGGTGGTGGTTGAGCTACTATTCTAGCTACTTCACTTTCAATGATTGCATAGATTCTTTCAAAGTCTTCATCTTCACGCTTATTTCTATCTTCTATATTAACATTCTCGATCCAAATTCTTGACATTCTTTTGAAATTATGATTGATAAAAAACAATAAGAAAAAGTTAAATGAAATTATATACAAAAAGCAAAAGAAAAAATTTTAACCCATAAAATTACTCATACACTAAAATATATAAAGAAATTTAAACTCACCGCTTCCTCCACTATAACCCGTACCAAAAACTAATTTACACTCAAATCGCTTATTCTTACCTGTAGAAGGCACCTAAGAATAGTCTGGTACGGTTTACCCACCTACAGTGATATTCTTACGGTTATACATATATTAATTAATTGCTTTAAAGTGTAATTAACCACTAAAAACAAAGATTAAAAAAAATCATTAAAGATTCGGTTTTCGGTTTTCTGATATTTGAAAATCTATTAATTAAATGATATACAAGAATAAGATTTGGTCTAAAATTAATTGATGCGTTTATGTGTGATGGAAAGTACTGTATAGCATAAATGTTCATTAAATTCAGTTAATTAGGAGTTGAGCACTGTGTTTTATAGTATAATTGAAAGAAATAATATGTATATAGATTAATCATTATTATTTCTAGACAACCTTCTCAGATGTGTTAATTTATTCATAAATGTTCTAGTAGTTTGAATTATGTTCTGCATATGAATACTACCACATTAATTTAGTAATGCTAATAAAATATCGTATTCTGATATAGCATTTATAGAATTAGATATTACTCTCTGAAACAAAGTGCTTTTCATTAGCAACAATTCATGATGAGTTTGCACATGTTTATCGGTTGTTTTCTATTATGGAGGTAATGTGTTATAAGAGAGCCAAAAATTTATTGTAAAAAAGAAAATTGAAAGTTTTTTCTTTTTTGCATTTCTTTGTTTTCTTCTCTAGTGAACATTTAAGAGCAGTTAAATTTGCATTATTTGCAGTTGGTATATATATATCTATCATTTTACACAATATATCTCTCACTTTCATGCTCATTACCTCATTATCTTCTTTTATAGATAAAGAATGACTACAATTAAAGAAAAAGTAGAATTTTCACTATTGCTTGACAATTTATACAAGATCAATATAAAAACTCCTTATGTATGTTATTTATGATTATATTATAGAAAACTAACAGTGTATTTACCAAAAAGCTGAAAGAAGAAGATGATTTCTGTAAGAAGTGGTATGACAAGCAGATATATAATGGCTATGTTGAATGTACAGCCAAAAGAAGTAAAGATGTAGAAATGAGAATAAATGACTTACTATTTTTGTTGATTGAAGAAAATGATAATTATGTCAAAGTAGTATGTTATTATTTGTTATTTATATAGGCAAGATCTACTAATGATTATAAAATGATTGATACTAAAGAAAAAGATGATAAATATCAGATTATCAATGAAATAGAAAAGAATATATCAATCATAAATTCGGTTGTATTAAGAGAAATTCAACTGATGTTAAAAGCATATAATAATGATTATGAATTGTATAAATTAATAATATTACTCATTTAACAGATCAAAATTGTATAGCCTTTGTTTTTATAAAGAGTTTTGTAACTTTATGAAAGCGAATGGTATTTTTATTAATCACTTCATTAATATAGGTGAATTTATTGGCAAAGATAAAATATATCATTTCTATTATAATAAACAAAATCATTTTTTTGATCCAATTAAAAGTGCAAAATTAATATTTGATGATGAAAGAATGCCACAAAAGTATTATTCTTTTGTTTATTTACGTTTAGAATAAAATTCATTTTCAAATATGGAAATCCAATGATTATCCCACCAATCGAAATAGATTATGAATTGAATAAAAAAGATGTAAAAGGTAAAAAACTATGTGTTGTATTTAAAAAAGATAGAATTCCATTCAATAATCTATTTGAATTGGAAGTTACTTTATTCAATGGAAAGAGTGAGAAAATATCAATAGATACATTTTATTTAACAAAACATTCATCAAATAGTAGATATGATGTTTCAATTAGAAATATATTTGATAAACTATTCAACCATATTTTAAACTCAAATGAGATAGATTGTTATAATGAAACAGTTTCTGCAATCTTAGATTTGGTATTAAAAACAGGAGCAATAGATTATTTATTTCAATTTCTAATGAATATAGACAGAATCAAAATGAATGAAGAGAATAAATGTAAATTGATTGATGTATTCATTCAAATAAAACTTTCAATTAAAGATGCAAAGATAGTTTCATATGAAGAAGAAGAGAAATTATACTATTCTAACTATCCATTAGAATTTCTTAGAATAATTAACAAACTTGAATTGGGTGATTGGCATGTTTTAGATCTTCATCCTCATTATCTGTCAGTATTGTTAAATTACATTCAACTACTAATGTCAAATCCAATAACAACAATTGATAATATAGAGATGATTGTTTTGTTATTTGATTTATTGAATAAAGAAATGAATTATCTTTATTCATATGATTTATCAAATAGTGGTTGTAATTATTCAGATGTATTAGAATCTTTTGTTATTACAATCTGTACAACCATAACGAAATACAATGATTGGATTAATGATAAAGAAAACAATGAGAAGATAAGAGATTTATTGAAGAATATAAAATTATCAGAAATTATGAAGAATTATAGTATAAACATACTCAAAGATTCACCTCCTGGTTCAAAACTAGAAATATTGATAAATGCAAGTAAATATGATAATTATTTATCAAATCAAATTGTTGAAATATTTAAACCATTATTAGCCAATCCAAAAGAGATGTGTAAACTTGAAAGTGATGTTTTCAATCCAAAAATCAAAATGTTCCATTTTGAAACTTTAAAAATACTCTCCTCTTCAATTAAAAGTCATCATGAAAATTGTTTAGGTGAAACAATTCTACAATTCATTTTAGAATCAACTGTATTTCAGTTTATGAAAGAAATTAAAACAATTGATAATAGTAATCTTAAAGAGAAACTTCATTATATTATTGAGTATAAATATTGTTATTATATTTGATTATAGAATGATAGATTCATTATTAATCAGTGTAAGACATTATTTGAATAATGCAAATTCATCAAAGTGTCTTGATAAAGAATATTCATTTGTGTTTCAAACATTACCATTGAATTTATTCTTAATTTTGTTTATTATAACCAAAGTTCAATCAGATGAATTAATATTTCCATTTATCTCAGCTATTTCATCCGATTTGATTGGTTTAAGAAATGATATTTATGAAATAATGAATAATAATCGAAATATCCAAAATGAATGTTTATATGATTATATTTCATATGTTTGTGGTTATTGTGCTTCTCAATTAACAAAATCACTTACAATGTCATATGAAGAAGAAAAGTTGTCATATTGGTTAAATTCCCCATTATTTTGTAATGGATTAATGAAAGATTATGAAATAGAAACTCCATTTAATATGAATTATGATGTGATTGGATTAATTCCTCATGAAATAGAGAATAATGGAATAAGTTGTATATTGTTTATTACTATAATTGAATAGTTCCAGAATTGACTTTTCATCCATTAGTTTCTTCAATAACCTACATTAGATACTCAAATATGATATTATTATTCATAAACAATTACATATCAAAATATGAATATGATGAATTCAATGAATTGATTCATGTAAAACCATTAGAGAAAATGGAAATGAAAGGATTAACAAATACAGATAAACAATTCTCCTTTGAATCATTACAATCAATTACAAATCCTCCAATATTACAGTTTCTATTAGAATCATTTGATAATAACAAATATATATCAAAATTACCAATTGATAAGAGAATATCTGATGATAATTTCATTCAAACAATAAACAAACCAAAAAGTGATTCTTTGACAAATCAATTATACACTTCATTATCCAAATCAACAGATAAATCAATGAGATTCATTGTTAAAATAATAACAAAACTTAATGGAATAATTGGTCCACAGTTGATAATGAATAATAAAGAAATGTTTAATCCAATAATTCAATGTTTATGTAGTTTATCATATATTTATGGAAAATCATTAGATATATTTAAGATGTTTATAATATTTAATGAAAATGAAGAAAGTGAATTTGATTATGAAACAATAAAGCCAATAATAATAACTTTATGTAGAGTAATACATCATTTAAGAGAAATGAAACAATTTTATAACAGAATAGAAGAAGAAACAAATGAAAGAGAGAATCAAAGTGAAAATGAAAATGAAAGAAGAAATGTTGATTTTACATTACCAAATACATTGAATGATTATTTGAAAAGATTAGAAGAAAGATGTATTTTAATACAACAATGTGAATTACATAATTCAAGTGATAAAAAGAATGATGTAGAATCAAAAGTGAAAGTTGCTTTATCTTATATTTGTAATGGAAATTCAATAAGTAATGAAATGATGATTAGACTATTAGAAAGAAGAGAAATAAGAACTAAATTGAGAATATCTGGTTTGAGAATGTATAGTTTACTATTGAATAATGATGGTTCAAATTCGTTGATATTGAATGGATTTTTATGTAGTTTATGTGGAAAATATAAAAATAAAGAATTATCAATAGAAGAGGAAATCAACTGCTATCATCATTATTCAAAAGATGTATATGGATGTAAATCCAAATCATATTATGAATTATCAAATGAATTTCTCAGATTTTTAATTTCGTTTAAGAATTCAATGATTGTTTGTTTTGATAAACAAGTATATTTCATTCATTATTTTATTTTCATATAGTATTATAATGATTTATTATATGTAAAAGAGTTATATTTGGATTATACAGAATGTGATTCTTGGATATTAGAAGAATCGCAAATAATGGATTTATTCAATCATATCATTAGATTTAACAAGATTTATCATCTTAAAGATATAAATGAGATTAAAAGTATAATATATTAATTGTTTATAATGAATAGAAGAAAAAAGTATAGAAGATTATCATCAATCTGTTTATGATGCAATATCAAATGGATATTTCAATAAATCCGAATTATTATTAGAATTATTGTCAATGAATTTAAGTGATTCATTTTGGAGAAAATATGGTATTGAACCTGGTTTAGATTTACATTTATATGTTAAATATATAAGTGAGGAGAATATTAGATATCTAGTTAGTCATGCTTTAAAAGAAAAGAATAAGGAGAATGTAGAAAACAATAAAATGGAAATTGAAGATGGTAATGAATTACATAGATTAAATATTGATAGTGGTATAACAACAACATCTTTTCACAGAAGTTTTCATGATGCTATTTTAGCAACTTGTTCAATAGATGATTTATGTAATAATATTGTTTTGTTTATTACATCATCTATTACAAAAGAAGGTGGAATAAAGAAAAGATTATATGAAAAGAAATATGAAGATAAATTTGAAGAATTGTTTAAGAAAAATTCAAAAGAAGAAATTCCTTCATATCAACCAATCGTTATACCATCAACAAATATTTCAATACAATCATCAAATCCGCATTCATCATCATTATTTACATATTTAGAAAGAAAATTGGATAATATTAAACAATATAACCAAAATCAAATCCAATTATCATATGATAAAGAAAGAGATATGTTAATCTCACTTATTCAATCAAATGATAAAGAAAAAGGAATAAATGTTGATTTAGATCTGTTAAATGAAGATGAATCAATAATTAGTAGAAAATTATCTCTTATATTATCACAATTATACAGAATTAGTGATTCAACAATATTAAAAGAATGGATTAAAAACCAAAATGTTTTGTTGATGATGATAGATTTATATCAAAATGCAACAATACCAAATCAAATATTAATATTAAAATGTATCAAAAGCAATCTATTAGAAATATCAACAACTGATTCATCATTTTTAAAGAGAATTTTAGATTTCATGATGATATTATTATTAGAATTAGGACGAATAATATTATATGATGATAATATGACATTTAAAACAAATGATTATTATGATAATATCAAATCTACTTCAACATGGAAATGTATCGCATGTGAATGTGATAATGAAATTGGATCAAATATATGTAAGCAATGTCAATTACCTCATACAAAAGTAGGAATGATATTCCCATCTCATGATAATTGTGTAAATTCTTATAATAACTATAATGGAAGAAACTTGATGTGGAAAAAAACAAATTTACTCCAATTTTTAAGAAATGTGATAAATAATAAATCATTATTCACATTACTATTCAATGAATCTCATATATATGTAGAGAAACTGATTGAATCATTAAAATCTATTGATTCTTTTAGAATGAATGATGATATTTATATAAGTGTAGGAATATTATCAATTCATGGTGGAATTCAATCAACAATCTCTAAAGATTCTATCGTTGAAGTGAATATGAAAGGAATTATATTAAAATGTAGAGTAATAGAAATGGAAGAATGTTATTCAAAGTTGAAAGTTAAAATAGAATCATCAAAAGAGATATATGAAGTTGATTATGATTCAATTATATCAATGAATATTCCATCAATTCCATTAAATGAAACTCCATATTCATCACTATTATGTGATTTAATAAAAGTAGTATATGATATAAATGATATTAATCTGAATAAATCTCTTTCTGTTCAAATAGAAGCAATCTCATTATTGTTATTCAATTATTTGAAATATGAAGTTAATAATCATTATGAATCAATTCCAACTGTTTTATTACAAAATATAATAAAATCAATACTGAATATCTCATTGTCAATATCAAACATTCCATCATCATTATCAACACTTCAACTATCTCATATATTAACATTCAATTCCAATATGTTTTATTCCATGAATTATTTATTTGTTAAATCAACTACGTATTGTCAAAATGAATTAATATTGTCTGAACAAATAGGTTGTTCAATAGAATTAGCTAAAAAAGCTATGGAATTATTTAAAGATCCAGATGAAGCTGCAAATTGGTTATTAGAAAATAAAGAGAAATATAAACACTATTCAAAAGAGATGTTTAAA
Source organism: Proteromonas lacertae (assembly GCA_002245135.1). Classification (NCBI taxonomy): domain Eukaryota; class Bigyra; order Opalinata; family Proteromonadidae; genus Proteromonas; species Proteromonas lacertae. Next base: position 5,652 of record NGBS01001207.1, on the reverse strand, counting down.
GGTGAATTAGCAAGAGATTTATTAATTAAGCAACAGATGGATTATTATAAAATATGTGAAGGGAATATTTCTAATGTTTTAAATAATAAAACTTCTAATAATTGTATTTTATCAAAATATGACAGTAAAATTCCATTAAAAATTGGTCAAATAGTATATTTAGCTAATCAGCCATATTTGAATAATCCAACCAAAGAAATAGCAATATTTTTATATAAGCAGAATAAAGAGAATCACTTTCTTACAATGTATAAGAATGAATATAAAATAATCAGTATTAAAGATGATTTATTGACAAAACAAGTTTACTTTATAGATGATAAATATGGTTATAAGATATGTAATACAAATGATTCATTGAATTATATAAATGAAATAACAAATACATTAATCATAAATACAAATAGAGATATGATAATGAAACTGATGGTTAATAATCCAAATGTTTATTCAATTGAAGATCCATATTTATTTCTTCAATTATATAAAAGATTAAGTAGTGGAAATTCTTTAAATACAAAGATATTATCAAATGTAATAGAAAATTCAAAATATGATGATTCATTTGAAATAATGACAAAGATGTATGTTGGCATGTTAAAGAATGATAGAATTAATAATCAAATTAGAATAGGAAATGAAATATCTCAATGTGAAGATATTCAGTATCCTTTATCATCAATTATATCACTTTCAGTAAAAGAAATACTATGGCATTTAAATCATTCTTCAGTTACATCATCAATTACTAATTATAAAGTGATAGAATCATTACATCCACTTTATAGTGGTTCTAATTATACAGGAAAAGTATATCTTCCAAATTGTGAATCAATGGTGATAATATTTGATGAAAAGAGTGATATTGGAAATGGAAAGTTGAATTTTTGTTTTGATGAAAGATGTAAAAATACTTTTAAACGATTTGATGAGAATAATAGTCTTAAATCTTTTGTAGTAAATTCCAACACTTTATTCTACAAATTTTCATATCAAAGTGATGATATAAGTTGGGGATATAGAATGTTTGTAATTGGATTAGATTATGAAGAATTATTAGAAAAGAACATTATATCCTATCCAAATTTGGAATGGTCATTATGGTTATTAAGTATTTTGTTGCTTAAATCAAATATAAATAAAGAATTAAAGCAGCAAATATTAGATATTGTGATGAAACAGTCTATTGAATCTATAAACAAAACAAAAATAATGAATTTATTGATGATTTTATGTAAAGATGATGGAATTGTTGATGGACTTACAAAATCAAAAGAAATAGATGATTTAGCATTACAATCATTTAATAACGTTAAAAACAGTAATAAACAAATCAATACAGATTTATTCCTGATAGAATTATATTGTATGTCAAAATATCATTCAAATCCAATAAATATTGATGTATTAGAAAGTGATGAAATATCAATAGAGAAAATATCATCAGTTTATTCATTGTTATATGAAATGTCTATCAATCAATATATTCCTTTATTTAATTATTCAAATTCAATAAATGATTATACAAAAACATATGAAGCATCTTCATATCCACGTAAAAACAGATATATGAAATATGAATATGAATGTAATTGGTATAATAACTTTAAAGTGATTATACACAAAGATACAAATGTTGGAAAAGAAAATATAAATATAATATATAACAATGATACTAAGCAATTTTCAGGTAAATTTGATGATGATTTAGTTGTTGAAATAAATAATACCACCAGAATAAGTATAGAAATGAAATTATTAAAGTCAAAATCATCAAAGTACAAGTTATCTATAACAGTTATACCAATAAATGATTCTATAAGATATTTAAAAGTAATAAAAGATAATGGTGAAAAAGAAATAAAAGAAGAAATTGAGACATATAATCATAATTATCAAGAAGTAACAAATATAATGAATGTTATAAACAGAATTAATGAAATAGATTCTATTCCAAAAAGAGCGATATATAATCAATACATAAATGAAGATGGGATGGATAATATTCCAGCATGGAATATATTTGAAGAATTACATAAATCAGTTGATATAATAGGAAAGAATATGATTGAGGTATTAAAATATGTTGATTTGTCTCAATTAAATGTAAAAGGAAGTTTTGCATATTTGATTAAAGAGAATAAGATATTTATATCAAAGAAACAAAAGAAGTTATATTCCAATAAAATAAAGAATGAATTAAGAAATAGATATAGAAATAGTCGAATATATGTAGAAATTGATAGATTTAAAGCAAATAATGAAAAAGAAAAAGAAATAACAAACTTATTACAATCAAATTGTGTTTTTAAGCAATTATACAACCAATTATATGTATATGGAAAGAAACTATGGTTTGCAAGATGTGATGGATATCAAGTATTCGAAGTTCATTTTATTAATGAATCAGCAGAAGATGCAGGTGGACCATATAGAGAATGTTTAGAAGAAATGATTGAAGATTTATTCAGTGAACATTTTGATTTGTTTATTCCAACAAGTAATAATAAACATAAATATGGTATTGATACTGATTGCTTTATTCCCAATCCAAATTGTAAAGAGATAGAACATTTGAAAATGTATGAATTTGTTGGTAGAATAATGGGATATTCAATATTATCAAATGCCTCTTTACCATTTATGTTTCCCAAATGTTTTTGGAATGTTTTTAATGGAAATGAATTAAGATATGAAGATATTTATGATTTAGATCAATATTTGTATAATAATTTAGAAGAGATAAGAAATGCTAAAAATGAAGAAGAATTACCTAAACAACCAGCATTTGTGATAAGTGATGAAAATGGTGAGATAATCAATCTAAATGAAGGAATTGAAGAAGAATTGAATATGGAGAATAAAGATAAACATTGTGAATTAATAACCAATTATTTTATTCATCGATGTGATATTCAAATAAAATCAATATTAAAAGGATTGTATAGTGTTAATCCACAATCATATTTCTTCTTTTTTAATGGAGATGATATAGAAGAATTTGTGTGTGGAAAAGCAGAAATAGATATTGAATATTTGAAAGAAAATACTATTTACAGTGGATATGATAGTAATAGTCAAACAATAATTGATTTTTGGAAAGTAATGGAGAGTTTTAGTCATGAAGAAAGAAGAAAATTCATAAGATTTGTTTGGGGAAGAAGTAGATTGCCTTTGAAAGGAGAAAATTGGAATAGCAAATTTTAAAATATGTAAATATGACTTAACAAATAGACTACCATCAGCAAGTACGTGTTTCTTTCGAATTAATTTACCAGATTATTCAAATTATGATTTGTTGGAAAGAAATTTGAGAATAGTGATTAATTATGGTTTGGGACCTATGTTAAACAGATAGTAAACCTTTTAATAAACAATTAGTTCAATTACTTTACAAGTTATTGTAAATATTTTAAATACTATTAGCATGTTAATATTATGATAATATATAAGCAATTTTATTGTAAAATTGCAACAATTTACAATATATAAGGATGTTTATATGAATTTAATACAAAACTACTCTTAAACAAAATATAAAAATATTAATGTTATAAACATCATTAATTATTCCTTCTGTGTTGATAATTCTGCTAATTTCTCTAAATATGAAAATGTATAAATTGAGCCTTTATGACCATCGCTCCAATCAATATGAACTGCATAATTACCTTTACTTGTAATATTCACTGGATATACATCATCTGAAACATTATTTCCATTGATTTTTATCTCATTTGTCATTTCATCAATACATTCAGCACATTTACATGATAATCGAATATCTTTGCAGTTTAATACATAATCTTTAGCTGATTCATTGGAAACTATTCTCAAATGCAAACCAGTTTTAGGATTATAATTCAAATTTGGATGAACAATTGGATGAGAATCATTTATTATTAATTGTTTAACAATCTATATAGAAAATGATATATAATATTATACATGTTTTGCTAAAGAAAAATATTTATCTGTTATTTCATTGTGTGGATATTTCAATATATATGGAATAGAATAATTACATGATTCTGATAAAGTAGAATCTAATGGAAACTTGAATAATTCTTTTATTCCATATTCATCTAATAATTTCTCTGTATTGCCTTTACCAAAAGGGTAATATACTTCATCTTTAGGTTTAAAATAAGCCATATTTTCAACAATACATAAAGAAGGAACTTTCAATTTAGCAAATAGGTTAATGCCTTTACGAACATCAATAAGACTTAATTTATTGAGGAGTTGTAACAATCACCGAACCAGATAATGATGTTTTGTTGACAAAGTGTAATTTGTATATCACCAGTACCAGGAGGAAGATCGATTATCAAATAATCTAAATCACCCCATTTTGTATAACCTAACAACTATTCATATTATATATTAATTATTATTTATACTTTCATTAGATATCCACTGATAATTGGTCCTCTTATTGAAGCAGCTTCTTCTTTATTGTTATTAATAAATCCATAAGACATATTCTTAACACCTTCATATTCTAATGGATAATAAAAATTCACCATCAGATTTTACTATTCTATATTATAATAATTATTATACTTTTTGTATTTGTTGGATTAATCATTGATGGTAAACTTGGTCCATATATATCTGAATCTAGTAATCCTACTCTTCCACCTAATTTGGCTAATCTATTAACGAATAATTATGATTATTCTAATAATACGAATATGCCAAATTAACAGAAACAGTTGACTTTCCTACTCCTCCTTTACAACTACTAACTCCAATAATATGTTTTTACATTTGGCTAAACCTGGTACTTTTTGATGTATTAGCACAGTAAAATGGTTTTGCATATGTAATTGAAGGATTTTATATCAATTTTGTATTGTTTTGAAATAGGAGCTAATTTAGATTTTAATTAAGTCTACTAATTGATTCTGATTAGGATAAGCTTTAGTGGGAAATACTACATCAAAACTAATATTTGTATTCTTTTGAGACAAATTCTTAATTCTTCCCAAAGTCACAATATCTTTGTTTTTAATGATTGGATCTTCTATCTAATTTAAGTAAACAATGATTTAATACTTGTTTCAATAATTTTAAACTTTCAGATTCAATTTTGATGCTTTTTGAAGATATCATCCTATATAAAAATGGTTTTGAATATAATTTTATGATTTTGTTAATCATATGAAGAAAAAATGAAATTATAAAAAAAAGCTTGAATAAGAATTCGAGCCTCTATTCAAATCCAACAAAAGAAATAGTTATAATAATATGTAAATTTCAGTTTAATTAATTACTATGGTGATAATGATGGTCTATGCTCTTTATATTGGGGAATATATCACAATCATCATCACTAAGGAAATTATATAGTAATATATACTCTTTTGAGTCATAACTATCATTTAACCCTAACAAACTATTTTCATCATTTTTGTATTTCATATATCTTTCTTTTCTTTTTACACTTTTTTCTTGTTTCAACATTTCAATCTTATTCCTTCTTCTATATAATAATAATAATAATAATAATAATACGTTACTGGATTTAATAATATTCTTGTGCAATCATAATAATCATTTAAAATATCTTTCATTTTATTTTCGTCGAATAATTTATCAATTTATGTAATTATTCTCTATTATCACCATCAACTTTTCAATATTCTT
>NGBS01000186.1:0-14527 GCA_002245135.1 Proteromonas lacertae | reverse complement strand
TGTTAAATGTTGTTTTTTCAAGTAAATTATGTCAACTACAATGTAAGACTAAACCAGAGTTGTTTAATGTATAACAGATCAATTCATTTTAACACCTTCATTTCTATTTAAAGATGAATTTTTTATACTGTTGTTTCTAAATCATATAAAACAGCGTAATTAAAACATTAGAAGGTATATTACATCTATATCATTCCATAAAGTCAACAATATGGTGAATTTAAATTTATTATGTTATATTTTAATTGATTTCAGTATTAGCTACATAAAAACACTAATCAATCTCAAAAACATAATAAAACACTCAAATCAATCTCTTTTTTGCTTTACAAATATCATATATTTTCATAAATGTGATATATAACCTCCACATCTTCAAAACCTTTTTTATGGCTTTTAAAAAAGTGACCGTTTTCTTTAATTCGTTATTCAAATTCTTTTTTTTAAATCATGACTGATGCTGTTAAAGTCGTAGTTAGAGCTCGTCCTATGAACTCAAAGGAAAGCAGGATAATAGAAAAAACATTGTAGATATCAATAGCGCTACAGGACAAGTATCAATACATAATCCTTCAGAACCAGATAGAGAGCCTAAAACTTTCACATTTGATGCTTCATATGATGATAAAAGTACACAACGTCAGGTTTACGATGAAGTGGCTTATCCTCTTATAGAAAGTGTGATAAAAGGTTTCAATGGTACAATATTTGCTTATGGACAGACGGGTTGTGGTAAAACACACACCATGGTTGGTAAACCTGATCCACCTGAACTGAGAGGTATTATTCCAAACTCATTTGTTCATATATTTCAAACAATAAAAGCTTCATCCAGTAATGTAGAATATTTAGTTAGAGAGGGCATTTTTAGAAATTATAACGAAGAAGTTCGTGATCTACTAGGAAAAGATTCTCATCAAAAATTAGATTTAAAAGAAGATCCTAAAAAAGGAGTATTTGTGAAAGATTTGACCTGGGAAATCGTTCGAACAGAAGCAGAAATGGAAGTAATCATGGACCGAGGTAATAAGAATAGAACAGTAGGTTCTACTCTAATGAACGCTGAATCTTCTAGAAGTCACTCAATTTTTACCATTATAATAGAATGTCAAATCGAAGAAGATGGTCGATCACATATAACAGCTGGTAAATTGAATTTAGTCGATTTAGCTGGTTCAGAAAGAGCAGATAAAACTGGTGCTCAAGGTGATAGATTAAAAGAAGGTTGTAAGATTAATTTATCACTATCTGCATTAGGTAATGTTATTTCTGCTATTGTAGCTGGTAAAGGCCATATTCCTTATAGAGATAGTAAATTAACTCGATTATTACAAGATTCATTGGGTGGAAATACAAAGACAATAATGTGTGCTGCTTTAGGTCCAGCTGATTATAATTATGAAGAAACTTTAAGTACGTTGAGATATGCAGATAGAGCAAAGAAGATTAAGAATAAGCCAACAATCAATGAAGATCCTAAAGATGCATTACTTAGACAATATAAAGAAGAAATAGAGAGATTGCAAAAGTTATTAGAAGCTCAAAATGGTGCTGGTGGTCCAGGAGGTGAACCTCAAGTAATCGTTAAAGAAGTAGTGAAAGAAGTAGTTAAAGAAGTTCCTGTAGTTAAAGAAGTAATTAAGGAAGTAGTAAAAGAAGTTCCAAAAGAAGTAATTAAAGAAGTAGTGAAAGAAGTAAAAGTAGAAGTTCCTAAGGAGGTTGTAAAGATAAAGAAAGTTCAAGTAGTTAAAGAAGTGATTAAAGAAGTGCCAGCTAAAGGAGGAGAGAACAATAATGAAGTAATAGAAGGAGGAGGTGAAGAAGAAGAAGAAGGAGAAGTTAAAGCCAAACCAAAAGCTAAAAGTAAAGCTAAAAAAGACTCATTAGATAGTAATAATGGAGATGGTACTCCAATTGAATCTGTTGATGATAGTCCAGTAAGAGAAGTCAGTTCAACTGATAGTAATAAAGAAGGAGTAAAAACACCTCAAAATCAAGATCAAATCAAGCCAATTAAGAAAAAAACACCTCCACCAAAACCAGTAAGAAAACCAGCTCCAGCTGATGCAGTGAAAGAAGTAAAAGAGATGTTGAAAGGTGCAAGTGTTGATATGGTTAAAGATTTAATAAAGAATGTACCAGCTAATGTAATGAGAGAAGTGATTAAAGTAATGCCTGTTAATATAGTTAAAGAGATTATTAAAGATACTCCAATTGAAGATGTAAGTGAAGTAGTTAGTGAAGTACCTAAAGATATAGTTAAAGAAGTAGTAAAAACTGCTCCAAGTCAAGTTATTAATGAAGTTATGAAGGAAATTCCTGAGGAAATAAAAAGTGAAGTTGTTAAAGAAATACCAAAAGAAATGGTTAAAGAATGTGTTAAGACTGCTTCTAGTGAAGTAGTTACTACAATAGTGAAGGAAGTTCCAAAAGAAATGGTTAAAGAAGTGATTAAAGAAGTTCCAAAAGAAGTAATTAAGGAAGTTGTTAAAGAAGTTCCAAAAGAAGTCGTTAAAGAGATTGTTAAAGAAGTTCCAAAGGAAATAGTGAAAGAAGTCGTGAAGGAAGTGCCAAAAGAGATTATAAAGGAAGTGATTAAATATGTACCAAAAGAAGTAATAAAAGAGGTTGTTAAAGAAGTTCCTGTTGAAAAGATTGTATATAAAGAAGTGCCAAAAGAGGTAATAAAAGAAGTGGTTAAAGAAGTCCCAAAGGAAGTTATAAAGGAAGTAATAAAGGAAGTTCCTGTAGAAAAGATCGTTTATAAAGAAGTTGAAAAAGAGGTGGAAAAGATAGTATATAGAGATAGAGATGTAGCAAAGGAAGGAGGAGAAGGTGATAAACAAACACCAAAAGAAGTAGTTAAAGAGGTAGTAAAGGAAGTTCCAAAGGAAGTTATAAAAGAGGTTGTTAAAGAAGTTCCTGTTGAAAAGATTGTATATAAAGAAGTGCCAAAAAGAGGTAATAAAAGAAGTAGTTAAAGAAGTTCCAAAGGAAGTAGTGAAAGAAGTTGTTAGTCAAAAGCAATTGGAAGAGCAAAAGTTACTTCAACAATATAATGAAGCAATCACTCAACAAAGAGATCAATTAGGAGAAGAACTAGCACAACAACGAGAAGCAGCAGAAAAAGCAGCAGCTGATAAAATAGCATTAGCAAAACAATTAGAAGAATTAAAGAAGAAATTACAATCGAATGTTATATCAACTGTTGAAGAAGAAGATGAAGAAGTATTAAAGGCAAGAGAAGAAGTAGAAAAACGAAAGAAGGAACATGAAATGAAGAAAAAGAAGAAGAAGGAAGAAAAAGATAAAGCATTACAAGAAGAGAGTTTATCATTACAAAATGAAATTGAAGAAGTGAAATTCAAGAACAGTGATGAAGCTAAAGTCAAAATAAAGGAATTAAAGAGTGAATTGAAAACTACAAAGAAGTTATACAGAAGTGCAATAGAAGATATGGAAGATATGGAAAAAGAATTTGAAAATGAAAGACAAGATATGCTTGACACTTTAAGAGAACAGAATCAAGATATTCAACTATATTTACAAGTAATCTATAATTTTATTAATAAAAGTGAACTTAGTACTATTTATGAGAAGAGTCATTATGATGATTTGAATGATCGATGGGTTCTTCCTCAAATTAGAGCAAAAACTGAATGGAAAATGAATGCACCATTACCATCCATTAATAATAATAATAATAATAATAATAATGACAATAGTGATGAGAATAATAATAACAATAATACAACAGAAAAGAAGAAGAAGAAGAAGAAGAATGATAGTGATAGTAATTGTAACACTGGAAGACCTGATAGTTCATTACCTCCAAAACGACCTGGTTCAGTAGAAATAGATAATAATAATAAAGCAAAGATAATACCAACTGAACAATTCCCTGATATAAATACTAGACCGCAATCTAGTACAAGTAGACCAAATAGTTCAAATAAACAATCATTTCCTCTGTTTGATCCTCCACAAAGTGCAAGTGATCCTTCATTCCGTAAAGAGAATAGGAACAGCGGTTTGTTTTATGATGGATATAATTCTGCAAATGAAATGCCACCTCCACATCCAAATAAGAATAAGAAAGAAAAGAAAGATAAAAATAAAAATAAAGATCGTAATGTTAATGAAGATCAAACATTAGTAAGTTTAGGAGATTTAATGCCAAATATTGAAGAAACAAAGAAAAAAGATAAGAAGAAGAAGAAGAAACATCATAAGAAAGATAGAGATTACCAAGATAGTGGAAGAGATACTGATTGCAATACTCCTAACACAGAATGTGATTATTATTATGATGATGTAATTACTCCATCACCTGCAACAATAGATTTAAATAACAGAAGACCTCAAACTCGTAATAAATCTAGTAGAAGAGAAGCTTCAGGAAATGATAATGTTGGTTATAATTTTGAAGTGACTGATTTTGATCTGTATGATTTTTAACAAATTATAAAGAGTTAAAATTATATTTAGTGGAAATTAAAATTATTTAAATAGTAATTATTTCATGTTTATTTTTTTTTTCTCTTTTTATTGGTGTGATTTGTTAAAATTTCAACTTCTTGATTGAATCACCTCTCATTTTTTCACAAATCACCAAATCTCTAATTGTATTAAATATAAATTTCAGATTATTTATTAGTTTTAAAAACATGTTTATTAAATACCTTCGCAAATAAATTCTGCTTATGGGAAAAAGAATATTTTAATTATTACATTCACTTTAGTTCGATTTGAAATGTCTTTATTAATCATTTGTATATACTAATATGTATAAATATTTAAGATGATAAATGTGAGTTATATCGAATAGCTTAATCAACAACAAACACTTTATATAGAAAATATGTATATAATGTGCGATAATTAACAGTTATAATCATTATAATACTTTGTCATATTCGGTCCTCTCAATCTTAACACTAAATACAATGTAGAGCCTTCATGAATGCCATAATCAGATATCTCTCTATCATCTTCTATATCTTCACCTTCATATGCCAATCTCTGATAACTAACTTTTATTCCTACTATTTTCTGTATTTTTTCTTTAACATAATCAACAGTATAATGTTTACAAACTTTAAATGTATATGAATTGCCGATTAACTGTTTTACATAAATAGTAAAAACATCCTTAATATTAATATTATCATATTCTAATGATATTTTCATCTTCTTTGAAGTATATACATCTTTACAAGTGATTTCATATTCTTTTTCTTCAAGTTAATTTAATACTTTTCCATGAATTACTCCTATATTTTTATCAATATTTAATCCTTCAGGTAATGGAGGATTTACAGAAAATTCACCTTCTGTATAACATGAAGGATAAATTATTATTTCTTTATTTGTTTGTAATAAATAAAAAGATTGAGGATTTGAATTATTCCTATTTGATGATTTATCAAATATTATTTCAGGTAATATATTTTCATCTAAATAATAATGGTAACTCATTATTCTGCAGAACATTTCTTTTCCACATAGATTTTCTATAATATCAATACTTCTTCTATTATCTACATAAAAGCTTAAACATTTAATAATTCTATTACTTGGTTTTCTTTTGTATTTACTCAGTAACTCTAATAATATTACATTCTTATCTTCATTTCTTACTATTAATAAAATCATACTATTCATAATATATACTTTTATATTCAATTTTACTATCCATTATCATTAATAATCCAATTTCTTTCATCTGTATTTCATCTTTATTTAACAATATAGATATGACATCTTGAAGATTATTTTGTTTTAAAATTTGTATATCATCTCCTTCGATTGTAGTTTTATCTTCTTCTACACAGTATTTAAATATAATTCTTTTGATTACATCATTTACAATCTCTCTTAAATCTATTGATATATGATTTGTTCTATCTACTTTATTATATAAGTTCAATTCTTTCATTTCGGACACTGTTTCATTTGATAGTTCTTCATCATTTATCTTCTCAAAATGAACAAACTTCTTTAACAACTTAACAAATTCTTCATTTAATTCATTTTCATTTTCATTTTTCATTTTAATAATTGATTCAACAACCAAGTCTCATTCTCAATTATCAGATTTTTACATCTTAATATTAATTCTAAATCTTCGATTGTTAGTTTGAATAATAATTCTTCATTTTTTAAATATATATAACCATTTCTTTTGATATAATCTTCACATATATCCTTTATATCATTTATATTCTTGCAATTCACTTCATATAATGAATGAAATATTTCCATAGTCATTGAATCATTTAAATGATTTTTAATATATTTCTTACATTTTTGTAATAAAATCATATCATCATAATAAATACAGAATAAAAGAATTTTACATACATTATTTTCTTTCAATTCCATTGTTCCACCACTGTAATACATCTCGATCTCTAAAAAACTATCAATATCACAACAATCATATAACTCTAACTCTCCATCAAATTTTTCATCATCAATTAACTTACGAAAGGTCCTATTTCCACGAATGAGTATGAATTTAACACATGACACTTTCTCTCCTTTTATTATCACTTTCATATCTCCAAACCCTTTATTCACTAAATTTCTTCCTATACTATAATAATAGATATTTATAGATATGTCTGCTACATATATGTTATACCCTTTTGCTTTAATTTCAGAATTTATTAATTTCATTCCAATTTTTTGTGAAAATTCGATCGTTTTTAATTCGGGGATTTTTTTGGTAATTCTATTTTTTTATTTTATTGAAATATGTAACTATAATAGTTATTTTTAAAATAATCATCAGTTTATAGAAAGCCAGGTTTGATTCAACAAATTATTTGATTAATTAAAGCAAGTAGTTAAAATATTTAATATACATCTCCCTTATAGACAATTTCTTTCGTAATAAAGGAAAGAGTTAAAAAGGGATTGCAATAACAAAAAAAAACAAAAATTTTATCAAGCTTCTACCAAGCCATTTTGAAGATTTTTGCTTATTTTCTTGCTGATAAAGTGATAGAATGAGTGATAATTTATTTAATGATATTAACAAGAATGGATATAAGGTATATTAATAAATTTCTAAACTTTAGGTCGCCAATTGTGTGAATAGAGAAAGCAGTATATTATATGAGATAAAAAATGTATATGACGATAAAATGTATTATTTAAAAGCCATCTTCATAAAAGATAAGAATATGAGTAAAGCAAATGATTTCTGTGTTATATTAAACAGAATTAAGGCAATGAATTCTACTTATTTAGTTCAATATGTATCATATTACTTAATGGAATATTGTGTTTACTACATATTACCAAAATTCGAAATATCTTTACAGACAATGCCTCATAATCTAAATAGTGAAAGTGGTGATGGAATATTTACATTAATTAAATGTTTATGTGAAGGTACGAAAGAATTACACGAAAATGGGATAATAAATGGAAATATAAAACCATCAAATATTTTCTTATGTAAAAACGAGAAAGGAGAATTAAAATTTAAGATAAGTGATTATTGCTATAATAAAAAATACTGGAAACATGATATGAGAGTTTGTGAGTGTAATATACAATATATAAGTCCTGAAGAACTAGAGAATAGAGAGTTAAATGAGAAAGTTGATGTTTGGAGTATTGGATCAATATTATATGAAGTAGTTAATGGATATTGTGGATTTGGAAATGGAAGTTTATATGAGAAGATGAACAATCTAATAAATTGTAGATATTTACTATCAAATTGTGAATTTAAAGAAGTTTATGATAAAGAGATATTTGGTATGATATTTGTGAAAAATGTGAATGAAAGAATTAGTGTTGATAATCTTTTATCAGTAATTAAAAGTATATATCATAATATAGTTTAATATAAATAGAGTTGATTGAAACAACATATTTACCTGTAGAAAAAGCTGAAGAAGAAGGAAAGAAAATGATTTACAATAAAAATTGTCAACAACCACAACATCAATTACAACCTCAACCATGTCAACATCAATATAAACAACAACCATTACAGTCAAATAAATTCATAAGTTTAATCAATGATATAAAAGGGAATTATAATAATTCAAATATTAAACCACCATCACCACCTCCACTTCCACTACAGCAACAATATCCTCCACCAATTCCACAATATTCTCCACAACCTCAAATCCCTATTCAGAATTATAATGTTAATCAAAACCAACAATTTAGTTATTATCAACCTCCTCCTCCACTTCCTCCTAATCAACAGAATTATCAATATTTACCACCTCTTCCACCTCCACAAATCCAACAAAATCCTTATGAAATGAATTATTATCAACCAATACAACCACAATCTGAAGAATATCTAGAAAGAAAACAGATGAAGAAAATGCCTTATTATAAAAGTAAAAGAAAGTATCTTAATCATTATAATATCGAAAGACACTCACCATCAACTTCATCATCAACTTCACCATCAACTTCACCATCATCCTTATCTTCTTCATCTTCTGAGGAAGATATTGTTAATAGAAAAAAGAAAGATGAAGATGATAAAGTATCAATTAATATGATGAATTTATATTTTTTTAGATAATTGAATTTTTTATGAATGATATTAAAGATATCTTTAAAAATCCAGACACAATCGGAATTAATAAATATGTCGAATATAGTAATGTATATAATCATATTTATAATTATACATAGTTTATATTTCCTTGTTTTAATCAATTATCTCCATTATTCAACGAAAAAATCAAAAAGCAATTCATTGCAAATAATGTGATAAGAAAATATTATTATTCATTAATTGAATCATTAATATATATTTGCTCGTATATATAACAGTTTTATTGTTATGCTAATAGAAAAAGTGATAATTTAAAAAGAACAGCATCAATCCATTTGTTAAATATAGCAATAAACAGTATGAAATATACATTCAATGATTCAAAATTGTTACTATCGTTAAATAAATTGCTTGAAAGTAATAATAAATAATTAAATATACTAATAATAGATTGTCGAAACATCCAATTCAAAAAGAATAAAGAATTAGAAGAAATAAAAAAAGAAGTATCAAATAAGCAAATTAATGAAATTATTTATAAATATTATATAAAAGAAGATGAAAATGATATAAAAGAAGAAGATATAGAAATACTGAAAGAAAATAACATTAAAGAAATAATTTCCATATTATTAAATAAAGAAGAAGTAATATTTAATGAGATAGGTTTATTAATGATAATGGATAGTAAAATTGAATATAAAAGTATAAGTTTATATAGTGTGTATTATAAATAGTTGGAGAAGATAAGAAAAATAGAATATTAAAAAAGTTGTTAGATAAATATGAGTGTAAGAGATTGCTTAAATGTTTATGTTTTTTTATTGATGATAAAAAAAATATTGACACTATAAATAGTGTTTATGGGAAGAATACTATCATCAATTTATTATATATACACTCTTATTTAAATAAAGAATCCATCATACTTTTAATCGAATATTTGAAAGAAAATGACTTAATTGATGAAGTAGAAAAATATAGGATTAGAATAGAACTTAGTAATTCTTTTATAAACGGTGAACTTTATGATATATTTTATTATTACCATTACAAACCTATTTATCAACTAAATGAAGAAGTATTAATAAAACCATCAATTGAAGGAGAAGGAGGAGTATTTACAGTTCATCCATCATTACCTGATGGTTTAATATTAGATAAAGAAAGAGGAATAATTCATGGAAGAGTAAATATAAAAACAGAGAAGAAAACATATGAAATAACATGGAAAAATGATAAAAGAGAAAAAAAAGAAAGTATTGTAATAGAATTTGAGAATATAGATATGAGTGGTTCATTACAAATACTCATTAAATTATTTACAGGAAAGACTTTTACAGTAAACGCAAATCCAGATTGTAGTGTGTATTATCTAAAGAAAAAAATATGTTTAATTGAAGAAATACAACCTGATGAAATAAGATTGATACATAATGGCAAACAATTGGAAGATTGTAAAATACTGTCTGATTATGATATTTATGAAGGTTATATGTTGCATGTAGTGGTAAGATTGAGAGGATAGAATATGACAAAATATTATTATGATTATAACTGTTAATAATCGCACATTATATAAATATTTTCTATATATAGTGTTTATTGGTGAAATAAAGAAATATAAATGAATTGCCTAATATGTTATAATTTATAGCTAAATAACTATATCAGCTTAAGAAATGATATATAAACGCTAACATTTACTTATACAATAAGAAATGAAAGAAAAATGAGAATTATTTCGATTTTAAAAATGTAGATCATTAGTACCATATATATCATATACATTAATGATTTCATTACTTTCATATTCCTTTGCATTATAGAATAGAATATGTATTTGTGTTCCAGAATTTTTCGTTTAAATCCCCACATTTAAAAGATTAATTTTTGATTGAGATGAAATTCTTTTTAATTTGCTTGTTGGCTACAGCTTTTGCTCTAGAAAACGGTTTAGCTAGAACACCACCAATGGTATAAATGCATAATTTTATCTTTATAGGGTTGGATGTCATGGGAGAGGTTTGCTTAGGTTTTATTATATTTTATAGATTTATGATATATTATAGAGGATATTAAAAAACAGGATATTTAGTGTTCCTATACCCAAAATATCCAAAATGTTTAAAATATTGAGGAAACAAATTAAAAAATTTGAAATATTAATTACTGATGGATTAATAGTAAAATATTGATCTATAGTCTTTCTCTACAGTAGCCACGGCAGGGGTAGAACAGGTCGCTACAAGCTATGTTATTCTAAGTTCTACTGGTTTTACTGGTAGGGATATAAAGGATGATGGGATAAATATTTTATAATACATGGTGGGATTTCACTAAAATTAATAAAAGGTGTTTATAATTCACTAAAAATATACTAAAATTATACTAAAAGATATTGATGATGTAATAAATAGTATATTATAAAGGATTGATAATATCATAATCAATATTCATAATATCAATAACATCTGGTAATATGCATTGTTTTTGATAACCTTCAATACTATCACTTTGTAAATGTAGATTAGGTTTATTATCATTTATTAATATAAAATGTGTTGGTATGTATAATGGTGGGTATTGTTCATTATTATAAATTTGTAATGGGAATGATATAACATTACTACCATCATTAGGGTATTTTTCAACAAGCTTATTATAAAAATCAGTTAATACAGATTGATTACTATATAATTTTGATAATAAATGATTATCATCTAGATAAATATCAATTTGTTTTATATTTGATCTATCATTATAAATTAATTGATGTATTATAAATTTTGATTCTTATAGAATTCATGAATATTGTAACTTTAATAGGTATCTGATCTATAATTGATTCTGATGAATCATTATTAGTAACTTTTACAGTCCATGTTGTGTTTTGAATACTATAAGGTTGTGGATTATATATATTTATTAATTTAAGATGATTATAAATTGAATCATATCTACCAAAACCTTGAGTCATATATAATTCTTCATCAGTATTATAATCATTACAACCTACAACTCTACCAATATTTCTTATTGTATCTACTTCATTATAAATTTGATCTACTTCATCTTTTATTGCTTTTGTTTTAGTATCAGTATTATCATTTATTGGCTTATTTATATAGGTTGATATACTATTACTATCTACAGTTATATTAGGTGTTGGTATTTGAATCTTTTGTGATATGGAATCTGATAATGTTTGAATATCTATATTAACACTAACATTTTTTGATATCTCACTTGCAATCTCTTTTGTATCAATATCTGATGTATTATTATTTCTATCACCAATAAACATAATTTTATATATTATAAAAAATATAAAATAATAATTTATAAAATTCATCAAGAAATTTTAAAATGATGATCAATTGTAATAATAATAATTTACAAAAATTATTGGTGATGGATGTATATCATTTGAATTTTAGTAAGAAAATTTGATTTTTAAAATTTTATATATAAGATGATATTTGATAAACTTCCAGATGCATTGTACTTATTTATACATGATTAAAAGAAATACAACATCTGAAGTCTGAACTTAAAGAATGAATAAGTTTGATGATGTATATCATTTTAATTTTAGTAAGAAAATTTGATTTTTAAAATTTTATATATAAGATGATATTTGATAAACTTCCAGATGTATTGTACTTATCTATAAATGATTAACAGAAATACAACATCTGAAGTCTGAACTTAAAGAATGAATAAGTTGGTGATATATATCATTTGAATTTTAGTAAGAAAATTTGATTTTTAAAATTTTATATATAAGATGATATTTGATAAACTTCCAGATGCATTGTACTTATCTATAAATGATTAACAGAAATACAACATCTGAAGTCTGAACTTAAAGAATGAATAAGTTTGATGATGTATATCATTTGAATTTTAGTAAGAAAATTTGATTTTTAAAATTTTATATATAAGATGATATTTGATAAAACTTCCAGATGTATTGTACTTATCTATAAATGATTAACAGAATACAACATCTGAAGTCTGAACTTAAAGAATGAATAAGTTTTGGATGATGTATATCATTTGAATTTTAGTAAGAAAATTTGATTTTTAAAATTTTATATATAAGATGATATTTGAGAAACTTCCAGATGCATTGTACTTATTTATACATGATTAACAGAAATACAACATCTGAAGTCTGAACTTAAAGAATGAATAAGTTTGATGATGTATATCATTTGAATTTTAGTAAGAAAATTTGATTTTTAAAATTTTATATATAAGATGATATTTGAGAAACTTCCAGATGCATTGTACTTATTTATACATGATTAACAGAAATACAACATCTGAAGTCTGAACTTAAAGAATGAAATAAGTTTGATGATGTATATCATTTGAATTTTAGTAAGAAAATTTGATTTTTAAAATTTTATATATAAGATGATATTTGATAAACTTCCAGATGCCATTGTACTTATCTATAAATGATTAACAGAAATACAACATCTGAAGTCTGAACTTAAAGAATGAATAAGTTTGATGATGTATATCATTTTGAATTTTTAGTAAGAAAATTTGATTTTTAAAATTTTATATATAAGATGATATTTGATAAACTTCCAGATGTATTGTAGCTTATCTATAAATGATTAACAGAAATACAACATCTGAAGTCTGAACTTAAAGAATGAATAAGTTTGATGATGTATATCATTTGAATTTTAGTAAGAAAATTTGATTTTTAAAATTTTATATATAAGATGATATTTTGATAAACTTCCAGATGTATTGTACTTATCTATAAATGATTAACAGAAATACAACACATCTGAAGTCTGAACTTAAAGAATGAATAAGTTTGATGATGTATATCATTTGAATTTTAGTAAGAAAATTTGATTTTTAAAATTTTATATATAAGATGATATTTGAGAAACTTCCAGATGCATTGTATTATTTATACATGATTAACAGAAATACAACATCTGAAGTCTGAACTTAAAGAATGAATAAGTTTGATGATGTATATCATTTGAATTTTAGTAAGAAAATTTGATTTTTAAATTTTATATATAAGATGATATTTGATAAACTTCCAGATGCATTGTACTTATCTATAAATGATTAACAGAAATACAACATCTGAAGTCTGAACTTAAAGAATGAATAAGTTTGATGATGTATATCATTTGAATTTTAGTAAGAAAATTTGATTTTTAAAAAATTTATATATAAGATGATATTGATAAACTTCCAGATGCATTGTACTTATCTATAAATGATTAACAGAAATACAACATCTGAAGTCTGAACTTAAGAATGAATAAGTGATGATGTATATCATTTGAATTTTAGTAAGAAAATTTGATTTTTAAAATTTTATATATAAGATGATATTTGATAAACTTCAGATGCATTGTACTTATCTATAAATGATTAACAGAAATAAACAACATCTGAAGTCTAACTTAAAGAATGAATAAGTTGATGATGTATATCATTTGAATTTTAGTAAGAAAATTTGATTTTTAAAATTTTATATATAAGATGATATTTGATAAACTTCCAGATGCATTGTACTTATTTATACATGATTAACAGAAATACAACATCTGAAGTCTGAACTTAAAGAATGAATAAGTTTGATGATGTATATCATTTGAATTTTAGTAAGAAAATTTGATTTTTAAAATTTTATATATAAGATGATATTTGATAAACTTCCATGCATTGTACTTATCTATACATGATTAACAGAAATACAAACATCTGAAGTCTGAACTTAAAGAATGAATAAGTTTGATGATGTATATCATTTGAATTTTAGTAAGAAAATTTGATTTTTAAAATTTTATATATAAGATGATATTTGATAAACTTCCAGATGCATTGTACTTATCTATAAATGTGATTAACAGAAATACAACATCTGAAGTCTGAACTTAAAGAATGAATAAGTTTGATGATGTATATCATTTGAATTTTAGTAAGAAAATTTGA
>NGBS01001199.1:0-68576 GCA_002245135.1 Proteromonas lacertae | reverse complement strand
AGAGTTAATGAAATCTAATCTTTACAATAAGATGTTAAGTGAAATACCTACAATAAAAGAAGATTTAAAAGAATTGAAGAAAGAAAATGAAGATGAGAAGAAATCATTAAAAATTTGAATATGATCCACATAATGATAATGAGTTTTCCAACAAATGTAATCAAGAGATTCGTATTAATGAAGTAGAAATAGAAGATTTAGGAAAGAGATTAGATGAAAAAGAAAATGAAATAAAGAAAACAATAAAGAATGATTTGAGTAAAATCTCAGTTGAGAATTTGAAGAATCTCAAAAATGGTTTAGATGAATTAGATGGAAAAGTGAAAGAATTGAAAGATAAATCTAAAGAATTAGAAGATAATATAGATTTAGAGAAAGAATTAATAAAAGAAAAGAATAACTTAGAACAACTAGAAAATAAATACAAAGAAATCAATGATAAGTTAAACAAATGTAAAGATCAATATGAGAATATAAAAGAGAATGAAAATACTGATAAAGAGAAAGTAGAAGAAAGAAATAAGAAGTTGAATGAAATGGAAGCTGAGTTAAATGAAATTGGTGATATGATAAATGATGAAAAGATAAAACTAGAAGAATTGAAGATTGGTGAAGATAATGTAATTGTAAGAAAGAATTAAATGAAAGTAAAAAAATCAAAAGAAAATAAATGAAAGATTGAATGATATTGATTCCACTTTGTGTAATATGTCAAATGAGTTTTTATTAATAGAAAATGATCCTCTAAAAATAATGGAAGAATTAGAAAAAGCCAAAAATGCTTTGAATGAATTAAATGATGGAAATGAGATGATGAATGAAGAAGTTGATAGATTAGAAAGAAAGAATGAAGAAATAAATGATGAATTAGAGAGATATAAAGAAAAGATTCAGTCATTAGAAAATGATTTATATAATGCAAATAATCGAATAGAAGATGATAAACAAGAAATAGAAGATTTATCAACTCAATTAGAAGAAGCAAATAAGACAATATCTGAAATAATGTTAAAACCAAATAATGATGATAGTAGTTTAGTTGGTGAATATTTGAATAATGAAATAGAGATGTTAGAAAAAGAAATGAAAAATGTGGAAAAAGAGTTAAAAATGAAAGAAAAATTATATGAAAATTATGAATTGAATGAAGAATTGTGTGAGAAAGAAGAAGTAAAAGAATTAAAAGAGATATTATCATTTGTAAAACCATTATTAGATGAATGTAAAAAAGAAGTAGAAGAAGAAAAGGAATTAATGGATAGATATGAAACAGATCCAAATGCTGATAATTCCATATTAATAGAAATAAGTAATAAAATGAATATAACAAAGAGTCATTTAGGAGAATGTAAAGATAAATTGAATGAGAATAACATATTGCTATTAAATGAAATGGAAAGAGTGTGTAGTAGTAAAAATGAGAATAATCTGAATAATATGGATAAAATATTAGAAAAGATGAAAAGTGATTTAAAAGAAATGAAAAATGAGTATAATGAATTTGATGAAGAAGATTATAATGATAAATGTAAAATATATGATGATATTGAAGAAAGTGATGAAGATGTAAAGAAAATGAGTTTATGTGAATAGTTGTGATAGATTGAATGAGGAAAGTGAAGAGAATCGAAGTAAATTAAAAGAAATCAATAAGAAATATGAAGGTGAAGAAAAATTGAAAGAATTAAAAGGATTAAGAGAAAAGATGATGAAATGTAATTTGAATAAGAGTTTATTGAAGAAGAATTTAGATGAAATGAAGAATGACTTATTGAATAAACTAATACATAAATCAATAGAAGATCAACATGAATTGAAAAGAATGAGAGAAAAGAATGATGAAACAAAAGAAGTAATAATGAAGTTAAAAGATAGTAATAAAATGAATAATGAGAATTTGAGTGAGAATGAGATAATAAACAATCGAAATAAGAAAGAAATGGAAGAAATAGAAAATGAGTTGATGAAACTAGAAAAAGAATTAGAAAAGAAGAGTAAAAATATAAAAACAAGTGATGTTGAAAGTTTAAAGAATTTAGAAAGTGAATTAAAAGAAATAGAAGAAAGAATGAATGAATTAAAGGAGAAAGAGAAAGAAATCAAACTGTCAATATCCAATGAAGAAGAAATACAAAAGATGAAGAAAGAGATGGAAGAATTAGAAAAAGAATGTAATGAATATACAAATGAATTAACAAGATTGAAAGAAAAAACTGAAGATTTAAAAGAAGAAGATAATAATAATAATGATAATATGAGTGATTCTAAATATGAAGAATTAAAAGGTAAAGAAGCTGAAATTGAAGATAAACTGAATGTAATAAAAGAAGATATTGAAAATGTAAATAATGAATTATACTCTTTGAGTGACGAAGAAGTGAATGAACAGAATGAGATAATAAAGAATGAACAAGAATCAATCAATAAAATTAGAGAAGAATTGAAAGAAGTAAATAATTTATTGAATGATTTAAAGAATGACAATGAAATACTGGTGAAAGAAGAAGAAGATGCTTCATTGAAAAAGAATGGATTTAATGAAGAATTAGAAAATCTGAGAGAAGAATTAAATGAATTGAATGAAAAAATGAAGAATTATGATGAATTAAATACCAAATATATAGAGAATTACCTTGATACTTTGAAAGAGGATGAAAAAGAATTGGAAGAAGAAATAAATAAAGAGGAAGAAGAAATGAAAAAATCAAAGAATGAAGATTATATGGAAAATGAAAGTTTGCTGAAAGAAATAAAAGAAAAAGATAAAAGAATACAGAATGGTTTAAAAGAAAGTGACAAATTAGTGAATGAATTAAAGAAATGTAAAGAAGATGAAAAAGGTGATAAATATAATGAATTAGACAATAAATTAGATGAGATAAAAGATGTATTGAGTGAATGTAAAAAAGAAATGAAAGATTTAAAGAGAGATAAAGAATTATTTAACAAAAAGAATGAAAATGAGAAGTTATTAAATGAGATGAATGAAAATATCTCCAATTTGAATGATAGTTTTAATGAATTAGATGAAGATGACTTCTTAAACAAATGTAAATTAATCGATAAAAGTAAAAGAGAGAATATGAATAAGAAAGAATCCTATTTAGAAGGAATAGAAGAATTAGATAATGATTTAAAGAAATATGAAAATGATATGAATGATTTAAATGAGAGAATAATGAATGAATCAATGAACAGAGGTGATGATGATGATGAAGAAGAAGAAGGTGAAGAAGGAAATGAAGAGAGAAGAAGAAGAAATAGTGAAAAAGAAATGAAAGAAATATGTGAAAGAGAAAATGAATTAAATAAGAAGTTAAAGACAATAGAAAAGAAGAAAGATGAATTAAAGAAAGATTTAAATATGATAAAAGATAATATAATTAACAGAATGAATAATGATATAAATGAGGATGAAAAGAAGTTGAAGTCAATGACAGAAAAGAATAAGAAATTGGAGAATAAATGCAATGAACTATTAGCTAACTATGAAATTGAAGATGAAAGTGAATTAAAGGATAAAAAAGAGAAATTACAAAGAAATGGAGAAGAAATGAAAGAATTAGAAAATCAATTAAAGAAAATTGACAATACCTTAAAATCATTAAAGAAAGACAATAATGAAGAAAATACTGAAGATATAAAGAAATTAGATAAAGAATTAGAAGAAATAGAAAATCGAATGAATGAAATCGGAGAAGAAGAGGAGATAAACAATTGGTTAAAGAATGAAGAAGAATTGTTAAAAGCCAAAGAGAATTATAAGAATTATGAAAATGAATATAATGATTGTAAAGATCAAATAGAAAAGAATAGAATGAAATGTGATGAATTAAAGAGTAAAGAATTGATGGATGAAAAATCAATAAAAGAATATGAAGAAAAATTAGAGAATTTAGAAAATGAGATGAAAGAAATAGAAAAAGAAATCAAAGAAGGAAAAGACTTAATAAATGAAATAGAAGAAATGGATGATGAAGAAAAGAGAAAAGAATTATTCAAAGAGAATAAAGAAAAAGAAAAGAAAATAAATGATAAATTGAATTATGTAAAGAATGAATTAGGCAATATGAATCATGAGATGTTAATAAATGAAAATGACAATAGTAAATTGATAGATGAATTGAAGATGTTGAAAGAAGAAAAGAAAGATTTAGAACAAGCAATGAATCAATTAAATGAAGAAAGTGAAAGAAGAAATGAAGAATTTACATTTGACAAAGAAAGATTAGATAGTTTAGAGAATGAATTAAACAGAAAAATCCAAGAATTGAATCAAACAAAAGAGAAACTAGAAGAAGCTGAGAAAGAATTAGAAGAAACAAAGAAATATTTAGATGGATATGGTTTAAAAAAAGGTGATTTAGATGAAGCAACAATGATCGATCAAATGAATGAAAGAATTGATATATTAAATGAAGATAATGAGAAGTTGAAGAATATAAAAGAAGAATTAAAGAAGAGTATAGAATTGTGTGATGAAAATGAGTTATTGAATGGAAAAGAAGAGATAAAAGAATTAGATGAATTATTAAATGAAACAGAAGGATGTATAGGAGAAATAGAAGAAGAATTAAAGAAAGAAAAGAATGATATAGAAGATTATTTATTAGATACATCTGAAAATAGTCAAAACTTAGAAGAAATCCGAAAGAATATATTAGAAAGTGAAAAGAAAGGAAAAGAAATGAGAGAAAAGATATTAAACAAGTTATGTAATATAAGCCATAATAATGTATTTATAAATGAAATAAATGAGTTAAATGAAAAAGTAAAAGAGAGTAAAGAGAATAGGATGAATGAACTAAATAGTTTAAAGAATGAATTAAATGAAATTGACAATGAGAATGATGAAATGGAAGAAAGATTGAAAGGATTGAAAGAGAAATTAAAAGAATTAGAAGAAAGTGAAAATCCTGATGAAAATGAGATAAATAAATATAGAAATGAGATAAATGACTTAGAAGAGAGAATATCAAATAATAAGAAGTTAAAGAAAGAAATTGAAGAAAGAATTAAAAGAATGGAAGAAGGAGATGAAGAAATAGATGTAAATGAATTGAATGAGATTCGTAAAAGTATGAATGAATTAAAAGAGAACAGTAAAGATTGTAATAATAAACTAAACAGTTTAAATGAAAATCTAAAAGACTATGGTAATAAAATGGATAGTAAAAATGAGATAAAAGAATTGGGTCGATTAAAGAAATTAATAAATAAAGAAGAAGAATTAAATGAAAATTCAATATTAGAAATAATGAAAACAATAGAAGAATTAGAAAAGAATGAAGAATGTAATAAAGCCATAGTAAAACGAATAAAAATCAATTCTTTGAAAATAAAACAAGAAATTGAAGATAATAAGAATAATGTAAAAGAATTGAACGAATTAGATTTGAATAGTAAAAAGACAAGTGCAACAATGAAAGGAATGAATGATTTATCCTTAAAAACATTAAATATTCGAAATCATTTAGATACAGTCCATAAGATGTTAGATGAAAGTTATATAAATGATTTAAATAGTTTGAAGAAAGAAGTGATAGTATTGAAAGAGAAAAATGAAAAATTCGAAGAAATGAAAGAAAAGAAAGAAGAATTAGAGAATAATAATAAAGATATGAGTGAAGAAATAGAAGAAATGAAAAAGAGGATAAAAGAATTAGCAGAAGAGTTAGAAAAGATAAAATTAGAAAGAGATGAATATGATAGTGGTTGGAAATGTTGTAAAGAAAATACAAAGAAATTATTGAATGAAATAAATGAATTAAAAAGTAAAGTAAGTGAATTAGAAGAAGATTGTCAAAGAAAAGAAGAAGAAAGAATTCATCAAAAAGAATTGTATGATAATTTATATAAAGAAATTCAGAAAATGAAGAAAGTATTAAAGAAGCCTGAAGTATATGAAACTCCTGAAATCGCTGAATTAAAAAGATGTGTAGGATTGGCTCGTCAAGCTGTAATGAGTGCAAAAGCCTCTTATGCTGAGATTCGAAAATATGATCAACCACCACCACATAATCCAATGAGAATATTAATGGGATGTTTCTATTTATTAGGTTATTTAACAAAAGCTCAATTTATAAATGGTTTAACTTATGAAGGAACAGATATAAAAGTTCCAGAAAAAGATTCTTGGAATAGTTTAAGAACTTATATTGATTATCAATTTGTAAATTCAATGGTGAAATATGATGTATTAGATGAGAAAAATGAAGATGAGAAAGAAACAATAGAATTAATTCGACATGAACTTCGACAATATAAAGCTGAAGAAATAAGTCAATATTCGAAAGCTTTTACAGTTTCGTACAATTTATTAAATGCCTATTTTGATTTATATGATGCAGTAAATCATATAAAAGGAGAGAATGGTTTGACATCGAAAGAATATTTATATCGAATATTGAATGCCACATCCAATTTAGAGACAATATTCTCTTTATCATCGAAAGAAATAAAGATAATTGATGAAGAAGGAAAAGCAATAATAAAGAATCGATTTGAGGATAGTGAAATGGATTTATATGTAAATGATGTTCGAAATAAATTTGAAGAATTATCTTGTGAATTATCAAATGCTTATCGTTCAATTCGAAGTACTTTTAACACAGATTTAGATGCAGCAAGTATAGAATTGAGTATAGAAGCAACATTGAAAGATACTCAAAGAAGAATGTCAATGTCAACAATATCTCCAGCTGGAAGAAGAAAATCAAGAACATCCTTTTCTTCAAGTAGAAAGTCTTTCATAGGTTAATATATATTTTCATAGTTATTTTATGTTATTAATAATATCATACATATTTAGTGTATTTTTCTGGGTTAGGAAAAACACGTCACTTTCGTGTTTTGTGACTTTCGTTGTGCTTTTCACTCACCAAAACTCCTCAGTAATTCTATGCGTTCATTTCATAAAGCAAAATAGTAGTTTCAAAAAACCCTTTCGATTCATTTTTTTTAACTTTCTTTTGTTTTTTATTTGATTTTTCTAATATATCATAAATAAAAACATCATAATATATAATTTTGAAAATATAAGATTACATATCTCTTTCTATTTAACAAAATAAATTAAGTCAAGCTCGAGCCTAAAATCCAAATCCTTCTTCTATATAGTATATAAATGGGACTCTGGCACATTATGCCAGAGTCCTAACGAGTTTTCTAGGGGTCCGTCCCTTTCTAGATTCAGAGTTGACTTTTACGGGAGCTTCATCGATTGCATCGATGAAGCTCCCGTAAAGGTCAACTCTGAATCTAGAAGGGGACGGACTCCTAGAAAACTCGTTAGAACTCTGGCATAATGTACCATAGTCCCATTTACGTAAGGTTCCTACGGGATTCCTCCTAACAGGGTCTACTTCTCAACAGAGTCTACTTCCTACGGGGACTCCTCTAAGCTATTTCTATACCTATCAATACCTTCCTATACCTACCTATACCTATCTATGAGACGATCTCCTACAGGTACTCCTGGAAGCTATCTAGAAGTGTTGGTTACCTCGAGGTGATGATTCTAATCATGCTCTTGACTCTCCTTGCTACGCTGGTGACCTTGTAAGGGCTTTTAATTGAACCGTGGAAACCAATCGTGGAACCGGGAGTTTACAATTGTTAACTTGTTACCAATTGTTAACAAGTTAACAATTGTTAACAAGTTACCAAATGGTAACTCGGGAGGTTCTAGCTAGTTGTGGATTTCTCAAGGCCCTTGAAGATAATGATTAGCAATCTCGGAAGGCTTCTGAAGGTATGTTTTATCATCCTTATAACTCTCCTAGGTAAGTTCATCCAAGATCTTCCCGAGAAGAACAGCCGTGTTGGCAAGGAAGGGAATCTCCCACGATGGGAGATTCCCTGACGCAGTCATGCACGGCTGGACGTATCTGGGAAGGTCTTGATGGTTCTTCTATTAATCAGTGACTTTACAACTGGAGGTTCTGGTTAGTACTGGATTTTCTCAAGGCCTTGAAGATTATTGTAAGCATTCTCGGGAGCTTCCTAGAGGTAAGTTACAATGGCCTTATAATTCAACTAGGTAACATTCAACTATCATCTAGCAAGGAAGGGATGTTCCTCCTTGAGTTGTAACTCAAGGAGGAACCTCCCGTCAAAGCCATGGAACTTCCATCAAGAGAGACTTCATTACAAAGTCAAGGAACATCCACAGGATCATTGCCTAGGTAAGTTTCATTGTCCTTCTAAGACTTGAATTCAAGAGGCTCCAGCTAGTTCTGAATTTCTCAAAGGCCTTGAAGATCGTGATAAACAATCTCGGGAGGGTTCTGTAGCTATCTTCCATTGACCTTGTAAGTCATCTACTAGGAAGCTCCTTACATACCAGTTTAGTTTATTTATTCCTGAAGGTAAAGTTCATTCCCGAGGACAGCATCATCATCTAAGCAATCGTAGAAACGTGGATACCGTGATTGGGAAGCCTAGGATAAGTAGGAACTTACCTGAGCACTTGTTAGAGATGTTACTGGAGGTAAGCTAATGAGCAATTTCTTAAGGTCAATTCCCCATCATCTGTCCAATGGAGATTGAATAGGAATCATTCTGAAGCTATTCACTAAATACTGTAGCTGAACAATACATATACTAGGATCAGCAATCCATAAGCAAGTTCAAGATGCCCTAGTGGGCAGACCAGGTACCAACATCCCATCCCCTCCGGGTTCGAACCCCACCGCTGATACTGCATAAAATCCATACCACAGCCTACATGGCCTTCTAGTATCTATCAAAACCATCATCAACCACATTAGAGATCCAAACTGCAAAGAAAAAATTGAATAGAGATGAATCTGTAATCAACAGTTCACTATAAAGTACAGTACTAGATACCCTAACACTGGAATGAGATCAACAGCAGGAGCTTAGGAAGCATTGAGTGACCCCTACTACAAGAAGCCTAGGAGTTGGAGGTGCATTCACAACTCTGATAAGGCCAAGAAAAATTGAACTGACCGGACATAAGGACATCGTAAATAAGGTTTAAAAATAGGGACATAGAAAATAGATCCTGCACTTAGTTGCTAAATTCCAATAGCTTATCTAAGTGATCAGTATGTAGTAACCAAGTTACAGACTATCTACTAAGCATCATTCATAGATATGAATAAGTACTCATAGAAGTAAAGCTAATAAACAAGTACCTAATAACCATGAGATCAATATGTAGTAACCAGTCTATTATTACAGTCACTCAAGGCATTAAGATATTTCTAGTTATTTTTATACTTAATTGGTAACCATGCAATCCATCGTCAAATGTAGTCGATGTAAGAAGGAGTTCCAATCTGAAGCTGATGGAAGAGCATACAGCTGTTGTAGTTCTTGTAGAGCTCTCTTGCGAAAGGCAAAGCAGAAGACAATAGCCCGATGCCATGAGGAACGTAAAGCCTTGGAAGAGAACAGTGAACTCATAGCCAAGACTATGTCCTGCAGTAGATGCCATATGCACTTCGCTTCATCGATGATGTTAAAGCCCAATGGAGACTACTATCGATGTTGTCCAAGATGTAGATCTGGGAAACCTACTAAGAATCAACAACCAGGAATCTCCATCAACTCCAGTGATAAAACAAGGGATATAATTAATCAGCTTATGCAACACAGTATACATGAGATTCTTAAGACAATCAAGGACAACAATGATCTAATCGACCATGATGGGATGTTCGATAAGATTATTTCATTTCTATGTGATGCTGCTCACCTCAAAGAGAAGTCTTGCCAGGCCAAGATAGTTTTATCTATCAAAGATGGACACATCAACTTTCACGTAGATCTAAAGGTAAAGTCACTTCCGATGTGCTGTCTCTTGAGTCTGTATCATCGCTTAAGACAATATGAAGATCATCTCCGACTCAGGATAGAATCAATGAGGAGACAAAAACAGCTTAGTAATCCTCCGAAGAAGAGACCAATAACAACACCCTCAGTACCATCGCGAGCTGCTTCAAGTGATCCTCCAGCGAAGCATCTGAAGCTAGCTTCTGAAGCAACTCCTTACCAGGCAAAGTCATCATAACTTCCACAAGTAGTAGTAGTAGTAAACGCATCTCCTGATAAGGAACGTGATTAACATTGTTGGTACTTAGTAAAATGTTACCTTGGGTATGACCGAGGACAATAGAAATAATCAATTCAAGGAGCCTTACGGAGATGAGCAACTCAAGGACATGGTAAGTAATCAATTAAATAAACTAAAGGAGTCTCGGATAAGTCAATGATAGTAAGGACATCAACAACCCCCAAGATAACATCCTTGGATCAATGACTCTGAAGATCATGAAGTAGTTGTAGGTACATAAAGAGTTACAATTGCAGACTATAGGAAGTGTGATGGATAATCCTTTACCTAAGTAGTCCTTACTTGTGATGCTAGGAATCATTACTAGTAAGCAAGTAAGTAGAGCAGAGATATCGTATACTCCTCAAGTAGCAACACTGGCATTGATGTCCAAGAGTCTATAAGCTATCGATCGTAAGGTGATTAATAGTAGATAGGTAAAGACACTGACTTCAACAATACCGAGACTAGTAGTGATCAGACTGAAGGCTAGTACATTACTGAGGATCAACAACTTCGATGAACTAGAACTAGAAGGAATTGTCACTTGAAGGGTTACCATCAGTTCAAGAGATATGTATCGGTAAAGATCACAAGTAGTTCTTCAAGAGATGTTAAGGATGAGATCAACTCTAACTTCAGCAATCAGTCTCAAGGTACTTACCATAGCAGTGGATCATAGACTGCTAGAACCAAGAGTGAAGACAAAGTACTTCATAGGCAATGTCTATCACGTCCGAGAAGTCCAAGAAGGTAAAGGAGCATCTGGAATAGAGAGACGATTAGTAGATCCTTGGAAGTCAAAGGTGCAAATGAAGTCTACGGAGAGTAGTTGAACTACAAAGGAGGCTTCTGACTATCGTATAAGTCTTATCCGAATAGAAGCATTGTAAGTTAAGATGGTAGATGATGATCGAGACTATGAAGTTCACAGCATAGAGATCACGCAACTCATTACAAAGACCGATAAAGTCATCTACATCCATCAGCTAGTAATCGTAAGGAGTTGAAGTTCATCGTGTGGATAGAGTTAACAAGGTACTTCTCGGGAGGTAGGCAAAGCTGTTGAAGGCCAGGGCATGTTATGATATAACAGATACCTGAGAAGTCATATTAGTAAAGTAGCTCCTGGATCTATAAGTAAAGTTCTGATTTGGAATCATTACCTAGGCAATGTTCAACACCGGGAACAACTTACGGGAGAACGATGAGGAGATGTTAAGGTTACTTAATACTATCGACAAGACTACTTACGATGTGAAGCAAAAGATAGATGGGAAGGTTGTTGCTAAGTATGATAAGGACATGTTGTTTCAAGACTCCCAGGAAGTGATTCAAAAGGCCTTGGGTTCTGGTGAACTCAAGGCCGTGATAGACTATGATAAGATCAATCCTCCATTGGTAAGCACTATCCAAGAAGTCCTCCGAGGAACACCCGTCAGTATCAATCAGAAGCAACAAGAAGAAGTAACCTCATCCACAACAGCTATCAAGAGAAAGTTGGATGATCACTCGGAGGAGTCATCTACGAAGTTGGCTAAGCTAGAGACTGATCATCAACAACTCCATGAGTACCTTCAAGGTACCTTACAACCAGATCATAAAGCTATTCAATCGACCTTAAAGGAAGTGCTAGATGAGACTGATAAGATTGAAGGTATCGATCAGAAGCTCCAGGAAGTTAAGAACCTAGGTACTTTACTTAACAACAAGATCCCTAAAGACTTCGGAGATACGACTATTACAACCTTGAGCAATATTGCTACTTGCAGCAATGAACTTAAGCAGTACACGGAGAAGCAATTACCAGAGTTGTATAAGAGCATGGAGGATGTAAGCAATGCCCTTGAATCCACCAATACTTCAATCGATCAATTGAAGGGATCAGAGGATGAGAAATTGGATCGTCTCAGTACCTTGTTGAAGTCATTATGTGAGAGTCTCAACATCGGGGATGTTAACGTCTATGATATGATCAAGTACATCACTACGGTGGATGATAAGAGCCTTACGAAGCTCACTGACTTAGAGAAGCAGATCAAAGTAGATTCTGAGGAGTTGATCAAGATGAAGAACAACTACGAGGAGTACAAGGCAATCAATACTGTGATTAACAACAACATGATTAAGTTCAAGGAGGTCTTACAAGAGATTGAGATTGCCAATGGTTACAACAAGGACTTTAAGAACCAGATGAATGCTATGGAGGAAGAGATCGCCGGGTTGAATGGAGAAGCTGACAAGACGAATACCTTCTGCACTGAGGAGAGAGCTACCGCTATTGACAAGACCAAGGATATTGTAAGTAAGATAGATATCGATGATATCAACCAGTATTGTAGTAGCTCACAGAAGGAGAAGATTGATAAAGTCCATGAGCTGATCACCGGCATAGCCATCGAAGACATTAACAACTACTGCTCCTTGGAGAGACTTACCATTGTCAAGAGCATTGAGGAACTGATCAAAGGATTCATTACCGATAAGAGAACTAAGGAGATCGACGATGCTGACAACGCGATCAAGGAGTTTTGTACTATCCCGAGAAGTGCTGCTATCGATGAGACCAACACTGCTGTGAAGCACTTCTGTACTTCGGATCGATCGGAGAAGATAGATAAGTGTTATGAACGTGTCCATGACCTCAACAAGGAGAGTATTAACCAGTTCTGTACTGAAGGTCGTGGTAACTTCATTGATACAACTAAGGCCAACACCGATGCAATCAAGATCAAGGTGGATTCTCTAAGTATCAATGATGTGAATGCAACCTGCGGCGTGGCTAGAAGGACTGAAGAAGACAACCTACGAAGGAACTTGGATGGCTTCTTTAACAATACTCGTAAAGGACTGATCGATACAGCTATCAACAATGCAGCTGCTATCAGAACCAAGATCGATGGATTCAATACCGGGAATGTCAATAGCTTCTGTTCACCAGCTCAATTAACCAAGGTCAATGAAGTACATTCAAAGATAGGAGACTGCCAGACAAGAGTCATTGAAGTCCAAGGCAAAGTCAACAACCTAAACAACCTGGCTGTGACTCAAGTAAACAACTTTACCAGTGCAGCTCAATTAAGTAAGATCAACTCAGTCGATAGCAATGTTCAGGACGTCCAGAAGAAGTTAACGGAGTTGAAGACATCAGTAGAAAGCCTGGCATCTCAAGGAGATGGATCATCGGAGATTACCACGGTAGCTAATCAGATAAATGAGACCTTGACTTCAATGTGGAAGTATGTCCTTGAGAGTCAAGATCTGGTAATCGCTAGGGCGATCAATATTGATATGGATGTTTTACAGTATGGCTATGGTGGGCCTATGAAGGGAACTTTAACTGCTTATCCAAATAGAATTGAGCTTACCATGACAACGACTAGCGGAAGATCAGTGGATGTTAATGCCTATGCCGGCATTGCATTCACCGACCCTGATAAGAAAGAATTCGTTGAGTTCCGAAAGGTCTTCCATTTCGATAAGAGAAACACTTACTGGACTTATAAGATAAAACGTACAGACTCAACAGCATACTGGCACTACTTCGTTTATAATGGCTATGATAACTTCAACTACACCAACAATCACAATGGTTCTGTTTCATTTACAGCTACTACAACATTCATTTGTACTTCCTTATTCAGCTAATGATAGTAAGCTTTACCTGATAAGGTTCTGTCTTGGGATTGATCAAAAACATTACAGGAGAAGCCGATACCTAGACTGTTATTATGAGAAAGTAATAGATAGATAGAGGAAGTCTAAGCAAGAGGATAACTATAGTCAGTGACCACCTTCGGAGCTGCCCAACCATGGTGCAAATAGTTTACCTTGCTTTGTTGGGCAGCAACAACTCCAAGAGATTCAACAACCCTGGATGATGATCAAATGAAAGTACCTTCTCAATGATCCTGGTAATGAAGAAAGCAGTTCTTCTTCCGGGCATGGACAAGAACGTCTACGACGGAACCTTCCTATCCAAGTCCGATATTGCTCCGCAACATCGTCCTTGGTAAGGAAGCTTCCTCTGAGACGTTCTTACCCATACTCCGAAAGAGATCACTGCTTCTTCATTACCATCACCTCGTGGTAACCAACACTTCTAGATAGCTTCCAGGAGTACCCGTAGGAGATCGTCTCATAGATAGATATAGAAATAGCTTAGAGGAGTTCCCGTAGGGAAGTAGACTCTGTTGAGAAGTAGACCCTGTTAGGAGGAATCCCGTAGGAACCTTACGTAAATGGGACTATGGTACAATATGCCAGAGTCCCATTTATATACTATATATTCTTCGAATTATTTTAAACGCTAACTAGTTGAAATTCTTTTGATTTAATATTTTAAATGGCTACTATATTATATGTATTAATTTTGGCCAACATAAAATCAAATGAAAATCCCCTACAAAAATTATATAAAACCTTCTTTTAGGCTAATTACTCTTCTGGGATGTTTGTTATCTTTCTAATTCGTTTAATGTCATTGTCTAGAACGAAGTCACCCTGTTTGTAAAGACATGCCATACATACTTCACGATATCTAAAAGCATATTTATGTCTGGTGGCTTGGCTTGACATTATTTCATTCCAAATTCTTTTTGCAGCTTCTTCTAGGCTATCTAAGTCTTTGAAATTGTTTTCATCTTCACTAATCTTGTGTTTTAGAGTTGCCCAGACCTTTTCAATAGGATTTAAGTCTGGAGAAAACGGTGGATGTCTGATAGGTTTTCAACCGTTCCTTTGAAGATGTTGTGCGCCATTTGTCATAGTTGGCCATTTGTCTACCAGACACTTTTAAAACAAACTAAATGTATATTCTTACTTGTCTTGATGAAAAATTGTTACTTTTATACTTACTTTGTTATATGACCTACCTCTGCAGTAAACTTTTTTGTTAATATAAATAGTTTAAATATTTGCGCCATTTGTTTTCTAGAAATTTTTGAATCAAACTAAATGCATATTTAGCTAATATAGACTAAAATCCATTAGCTGAAATGATTAGAACAACTTAATGTTGATCATAAGACATTTAAAATGAAAATAGAAAATATAGAATCAAGCCTCACTCAAGCCTATTTTTTACATTTCTTTTTTATATAGAAAGATTTAATAATTATTATATTCTAATCATTTCAGCTAATGGATTTTAGTCTATATTAGCTAAATATGCATTTAGTTTGATTCAAAAATTTCTAGAAAACAAATGGCGCAAATATTTAAACTATTTATATTAACAAAAAAGTTTACTGCAGAGGTAGGTCATATAACAAAGTAAGTATAAAAGTAACAATTTTTCATCAAGACAAGTAAGAATATACATTTAGTTTGTTTTAAAAGTGTCTGGTAGACAAATGGCCAACTATGACAAATGGCACAGAAGATATTCTGTGGTATAACTACTTTTATGTATGCTGACATTGTCTTGTAAGAAATAACATTGTCTCTGATGATTTACTAATGGATGCTGTTTAATTAGAGGCGGTAAAGTTTTCTTTAAAAATCGACAATATCTAACTGAATTTATTCCCTTAGTTACGTTATCTTTGAATATATTCCCATACTTAATAACATTTTCAGTGATAATTAATCCAACACTTTTAACATTTCAAGTCTAATCATCGACTCATCTGAGAACATAATCGTCTTATTATCCAAGAATATGTTTTGAGATATTGTCATTAATCTTTCTTCAACGTTCTTTTCGGTCAAGCTTGGACAAACTCCACTATTTCCAAAATAGATCTTCCATAATTTACAGTAACGACGAATTGTACTTAATGATACTGATAAGGGGATTAAGCTGTTCTTCAGTAGCACATTTCTGAGTGCTTTGGCAGATTGAATTGTAATGCCATTATCTTGACTTCTCAAGATATAATCTCTAACAGCTTGCCCACTAATGATACAGTTTAAAATAATTGGCTTTCTCCCTCTTCTAACCTTAGGTGGTGAAATACTTGATTTGGCTTTGGTTGTCTTCAACCCCATAATTTGTAAGTACTTCCAAATACTACTCTTGGTTCTTGCCATTTTTAAGGCAATTTCTCCAATACTACAAGATTGATTTACCAGCGCTCTAATTTTCTCTTCTTCAGACTCTGTAACAACAATATTCTTGACAGTGACTTCACATGGTTGTTTTGGTGATCAATCGATTTTTTTATCAGAAAATCTTATTTAAATCTTTATTAAGACATGTAATTTTTTCAGTTTATTAAATATTATTGTTAATTTAAGCAGATCATATAATGTGTAGCAAGTACACAAAATTTCATAGGATTTATCCTTCTCAGCATTAAATGGCGGATGATTTTCATCAAATATGCCATGAAGTAATAACATCGATTAATTAATCAATTGTAGGTCTTCTTCCCTACGGGACGATTTCCTACGGGATGATCTTTTACAGGATTATCTCCTACAGGGACTCTTGGAAGCTATCTACAAGTGTTGGCCATCTAAAGACAATGAATCTAATCACGATCTAGAGTCTCCTTGCTACGCTAGTGACCTTGTAAGGGCTTTTAATAGAATCGTGGAACAGGGACTTTACAATTGTTAAAATCTCCATTGAGTCTTTTCTGATCTGTGAATATCATGAAGAGAACCAGACCTATCAATGCCTTAGAGGAATCTTCTAGCGATGAGAAAGACACTAAGGTGTTCAGAATTAAGCTTAAGTCGGAGTATAAGAAGTTGAAGGCTGAGATGGCTGTTGCTGTTGATGATGATGTTCCTCCTCCTTTCCCTCCTAAACCTCATAAATCTTCACTTACAATCACTAACTCCAAGGATGAAGACGATGATGATGATCCTTTCAATGCTGAGATCATAGACATGGTAAGAGACTTCATAGCTGACAATACCCGATAAAGCTAGTGTCTGTGATAACTTACCTTGATTATAAACATGTCGGAGGAGATCACCTTGAATGAAGACGCTAAGTACGTGATCCTTAACCAGAAGGATGACAACCAGGATCTTTCCGATGAGTTCATCAAGATGTACCTCATCTCCATGAAGCAACAGATAAGGAATCTCGGAGTGATGAGCAGGTATACCGATCCTACTCCTGATGATGACTGTGTATACTTTAAGAACCTTTCTGCCAAGTTCCATTGTCACCTTATGAAGCTCAATCTGCTTCCTACGACTTTACTTAAAGGTCCAAGACATATCATGACCAGGATGAAGAAAGGCTGTAAGCTTATCAGATACAACAATAGCAAGGAAGAAGACTATGGATACATCCCACTGGGCCATTACATGCCACTTATCCTCTACTCTGGTGCATTAAGAACCTTGAAGTATCTCCTTGGCTAAGACAT
The DNA here is from genome assembly GCA_002245135.1 of Proteromonas lacertae. NCBI lineage: Eukaryota > Bigyra > Opalinata > Proteromonadidae > Proteromonas > Proteromonas lacertae. Next base: position 51,164 of record NGBS01001199.1, on the reverse strand, counting down.
CGAGCAGCTTACTGCTAGTAAGAAGATGAAGCAGTACATGGACTTCCTCCAGCCAACCTTGAAGGTTAAGTACTTACTGAATATCTTCTCAGTGATCTTGACCTTACTGAAGCTACGGATGTTGAATCCTCAGGTGAGGACTAACTAGCATTACTTAAACCTGATAATCTCTTGTTCTATTCTATCTCGGTGTTGTTCTTAGAGGTTCCTTTGAAGTGTCTTTACAATTGTTCATTGCCTTGTTGTCTTGAGGAGATCATTTACGGGGACGCTTAGTGTTATTTAAGCAATCCCCAAGACAACAAACAATAAACAAAGTCTAAGTAATTACTTCTTTAAGTGGACGTGGAAGGATCGGAGATCTCTACAGAAGGAAGTAAGGTTGAGGTTCAACTTCTCTATGGTACCAATGAGCTTCTTACCATCAGCAGCCTGGCCAACTTCTAGTTGAATCGCCTTCTTAAGGATTGGAACTGATAGAACATTGACGGCAAAGTCATCTTCCCAGGAGTTTGTTATCGGACCATCGAAGTAGTAGTTCATGATCCATTGAAGTGCTTCCACCTTCCACATCTTGTTATTGTAACTCAATTGTCCATATCGTTCCTTTGCCGAGAGGACGAAGAAGTTATATTCATCGAGCAGTAGTTGATATACATAGGCTGGGTAAAATCTCTCAGTGATGTTAAAGACATGATCTCGAGTAGCATTGGTAAGGATCACTATCGGTAGATTTGAAGATAGGCTCATACAATGCATAAGGAGCTGACCGATGGTATAGTCCAGTTGCTGCATGATGCTATGATCTTCAACCCCGAGGTTGTTAAGGGAACATCTCTGATCGAAGTCTTCTCAGTAGTTCTTCATCATATAGGAGGTTGGGAATAAGGTATCATCAAAGTTAAGTACAATGATTGTCTTGAGGATAGCGATGGAGATCCCCTGGTTGTAGTAGTAAGGATGAGCAATGCCTAAGAGTTGATTGAAGGCTGTTTTATAGGAAGATCGATTCTTTTGACTGGTGAGTCCTGGTAATCCATTGACGAATTGCGGGCTGTTGCTATACTCCATGTGAGTGTGTTCATAAGGCATTGCTTTGATGGAGGCTATTTGAGGTTGATCATTCTCGGGAGTAGATTCACCGATAAGTAAAGGAGGACGGTAAGGAGCAATCGATCTAGTAGTAGTTGAGATGACCATGATTGAAAGGCAAGGAAATTGATCAATGCCGGGAATGTCGATTCATAACTCACTTCGGAATTGTTAACACTTCAGAACTTCTTCCGGCGGGAGTTACCAATTTACTTAATCGTTCATTTCCTTGGATCTTACCGAGCAATGGATTTTGACTTTGATCGCTTAGTGCTTATAGCTGAAAGAAGTTGTCGTTCCTGGACTTATAGCTTCCGTGAGTTCTTCTGTCATGACGAAGTGCTGGTAAGCGTCCTTTGAATCCTCCTTATCTTAAATGTCCAGATGTTTTTTGAAGATCACCCAGCTATTGAGCATAGTAGTTGTTGTAGATTGATCCGAAGTATCTTGATTACCATCCTTCTAATGATGATGCTGATAGCTCTTTGGGTTGCTATGAACTCTATACCTTAAGTAACTTCTTCTATCGATAAATACTCTTTGATTAACTTTTACCAGGCGTTGTTCTTGGGATGAACTTATCTTAACAGGCATCTCTGTATTTAACTTTTTCTGATCCTCCTAGAGAGACTTTGCCTTATGAATACTCAACAAGCATTATCTACCCGTACTTCTTCTAGCCTTGAATTACAACAGTGTGAGCCTATGGCTACTTCTACTCATAAGAAGTCCAAGGTACTTATCATCACTCCCGTAAAGGTAAAGAATTCACGTTCAATTGCTAAGCGTAGTAAGGCTATGAAGTCATCCACCAATTCCAATGACTCCAAGAAGCGTAAGCTTAATAAGCACTTAGCACTCAAGGCACCAGTAATATCTAAATCATCGAAGGCATCTCCTACTGTTGCTAGCACTACACTTAAGAAGAAGCTCCTCAGAGGCAAGACAACTTCCTCGGCACAGTCATCCAAAGATGTCACTATCAAGAACTTAACCAAGACCTTGAAGTCCATCCGCAGCAAGGACAAGATCATTGACTATGTAGCCATATACGCTGACTTACGAAAACATCTTCGTTCCTACTATCAACTACTTCAAGAGACTAAAGCAAAAGCTGATAAGCTCACTCCCGAGGAAGTACGTCTATCATCAGAGATCGTGGACAAGATCTTGGAAACTATAAAGCACTCTAGCAACCTCCTCAACGATGAAGTTAAGAGTCAGGACACTTACATTCATAAGATCCTTGACGATCTTAAACTAGCTTCTGTATCTGATTCATCAGTGTCAGCTACATCAGTTCCTACTTCATTACCAACCCCAACATCTATTCCCAAAGATGATATTCAAGTAACTACCGATAGCTTTAAGGTAAAGCAAGAGAATCAATCATCCAGTTCTACACCCTCATACACTTACTTCAATTCACCGATAGTAAGTTCCTTGTCTGGCAATCCAACAACCTCTGGACTAGCAACACCAGCAAGTACTTCCCCATCAATTCCTTTACAAGTTCCCATGCAGGTTCCTATTCAGGCTCCTTTGAAAACTACTAAGACTGTTAAAGGTAAGAGATCTACAAAATCATCCTTTCCTACTCCTCCAGCATCAATGAACTACTACTCTAACTACAATCCTTATGCTGCTTACGTCCCATCATTCGGAGGAGTCTATCAGCAACAGGCCCAACAAATACCGACCTTATCCAGATACTTCTAAGTTCCTTAATCACTTATTGTTAATAACCTTGAGTTGTTTACGGGCTACTGCAATCATCGTCTAGGATCTATCGGAGATGCTTATTATCACGTCCCTTATCATCTCCTATCCGATGATATCTACTTTGATTATTGTCCATCCCTACATAAAACCTTTAAGATCACTTAGGTAATTTACTTAAAGGCAATGATCACCATCACAATAGCTTACTTCAATCGGGAATGGTTGATTGTAGTCTCCATCTAGTTCATTTCCTTGAACTTCCTCGGGACTTAGATCGATCTTATAATCCCTTGAGGAGCTTCTGATAAAGTCAGGTTCTGATACTTGTTGTAGGAGTCGGTAATACTCCTCCTTGGAGATCTCTTCATAAGGCATCTGTGGGTAGGTTGTTTTCATCTGGTCAGTGGCAATTGAAGGTAAGAATAATACTCCCTTGAGTTGATATTGGAAGTAGTCTAGTGCGTGTTGAATATGGGGCCCTTCTAGTTTCGGATCAAAGGTAATCGTACAGGACACTTGATTGTCAGCCCAGTACTTCTGAACGAAGGCTAGCAACATCAGCTGCTCATACATCGGTACCTCCTTGATAGTTCTAACTCCTTTTACTTCGACTGGGAAGGAGATCACCGAGGTTGTCTCTGGGCAATAGAAGTCATCTTCAATCGGATACTTTGCATGCTTCAAGACTCTAATTAATGGACTATTCTTATCTATCCTAATCCTTCTAACGTAGTAGTTGCTCTGAGGAAGTGAATCCCTGGAGTTGCTCCAGCAAGTAGACTGACTGTACCACTTGGCTTTACCGATGTTGTCTTGATTGATCGTGGAATGCAGAACCACTCGGAGTAGATCCTATCCCAGTGTTGGATAGTTGAATAGCCTTCTTCCATCCAAGTCTTGAGAATATCAACTCCGTACTTATCAATGAACTGCGCTATCCACTGATACTGCATCCGATCCTTCTATTCCTTAACATCACTCTGTTGGTCTCTGGCCAGTGAGTCATCCCCAGAGTCACAGTCTTGGCATATAGGTAAGCAAACTTCAATGTCCTTAAGAACTCTCCTAGATTATGATGACGATAAGGAAACGTCTCTACCAGACAACACATCTCATAAGACTCCAGCGATTGCTCTAGGCAAGGATTACCACCGAGAACTCTTCGATCCTTCTTATTCTTTGGATCGCCTAGCCGTCCATACTCTTGCATGTTCTTCAACCAGCAGATACCAGGCTCTCCATTCTTCCGTATGCGTTCAGTTATATTGCTATAGTCCATTCCTTTGATTGCAAAGACACTGTTGTTGGATGCCCATCCAAAGGAGCTTCTGTCTGGGTTGAGATCATAGTCCTTGAGGTTAAGGAACTCTTCATCGTGATGTTCTCCAAAGGCTATCTCTGCGGATCTTCGGACATTACCACTGACTATGCATCTACCGATGAGGTTTCCTAAGTCCACGATTGCTCTTGTTGATATGGGCTTACCGATGAGATCATCCTGGACTAGTCGGATAGAGTGATGAAGCTCCTTCAGAGGAGTTGCCCCACTAGCAACTCCTCCGAATACTTTAAGTACCTTTCCCTTGTCTCGGATCTTCTCGTAGTTGAAGTAAACAGCTGGCTGCTTAAAGTATTCAACTCTGAATCTAGAAGGGGACGGACTCCTAGAAAACTCGTTAGAACTCTGGCATAATGTACCATAGTCCCATTTACGTAAGGTTCCTACGGGATTCCTCCTAACAGGGTCTACTTCTCAACAGAGTCTACTTCCTACGGGGACTCCTCTAAGCTATTTCTATACCTATCAATACCTTCCTATACCTACCTATACCTATCTATGAGACGATCTCCTACGGGTGCTCCTGGAAGCTATCTAGAAGTGTTGGTTACCTCGAGGTGATGATTCTAATCATGCTCTTGACTCTCCTTGCTACGCTGGTGACCTTGTAAGGGCTTTTAATTGAACCGTGGAAACCAATCGTGGAACCGGGAGTTTACAATTGGTAACTTCGATAGCCTTGAATAGTTGAAATCATTTACCTAGTGAAGTATAAATGGATCCAACCCAAGCAACATCTCCATTGAATGATAAAGTAGTCACAGAACAAGACTCCTCCAGGGACTTCAATTTAGCTTCTCAACTATCCCAGGTAAGCAACAACACACCACTGGTAGAATCATCCTCCGAAGGTAAGGTCAAGAGATCACATAAGGAACTTCATAAGGCAACTGAGGATCATCCAGCTAAGAAGTCACGGGTCAACAAAGTTTATTTCATCGAAGCACTGCTGGAGGTGCCCAAGGAAGTGATTGATCCTAGCAGTATTATAAATGTACGTATTGCTATGTTCAGCTTTGCTTACTCCGCAATCGCAGCTCTTCATCATCATCAACTCAGTAAGAACGCAGCCATTGAGAATCCCGAGATGTACTCCAAGTACTTAAGCAAGTACATCATTAACTACCAACACCCTATAGCAAATCCAATATCATCTTCCAGACTCATCGACTCCTTTGAAGAGAACAATAACGTGGGTGTTCACATCTATCAATTGAAGGGATCGCATTTACGATTAGCCAGACGCAGTAGCTGTACTTTACCGATGACTTCTCCTGATCGTTTTGTTTACTTACTTTACCTAGAAGCCGAGGAGGATGATCAAGTTCAATATCATTATACCGTGATTGCTAATCCAATGGACGTGATCGATGTTGATAATCCCGTGATTACTGCTGCTAGAGTCACCGATAAGAACATTTCCTGTGGTCTCTGTCCTTACTGCCTTAAGAAGTACCTAGGTTCCATTAATGATCACATCCAACTCACCTGCTTAACTAAGGAGTCCAAGAAAAGTTATTGCAACTCCATGGGAATATCATCAACTCTTAAGAAGAAGGAGTCAGTATACATTCAAGGTCATCTTGTAAAGTGCCTAAAGCTGATGAAAGAACTCAAGTATCACGATGATGAACAGAAGTAAAGTATCCGATCGTTGAATCAGAGCTACTTGAAGATCATCAACAAGTTGGTCGTTGTTTATACTCCTGATGATAAGCAGTTGGAGGAGCTACTATACAAGACAGGTGATGTTATCAATAAGCTTACAGCTCTTGATGTTCCTTAAAGTAATTACTTATCCCTTGTCTTTACGGTATTGTTTTGCTAAGAGGGTTCTTATCAATCAACAATAAGAGCATTACCGAGGTCTTCATCAGCTGATATTAAAGTTCATCAAGGTAAAGGAAAAGGTTTATCATCCCAAGACAAGACAGCTGTCGTAAGTACATGAACTAAGCTTATAAGGTAACTACTTGTGGTTCACCATCTTCTTGAAGGTAGATGCCATTCTCGGGAGGTTCAACAAGGTTAAAGCATCATCACAGACTCGGAAGAAGTTCTTAGTATCATTATAAGGAACGTAGAATGCATTGTCCCATACCTCCATGGATTCCTTTGCTAGGTTAAAGTCAGGATCCAAATGAAGTCTTATCTGGTTGTGGTCTGGATCCATCTCCATAATCATCTGTCCATCTAGACTAACTAGTATCACCGTGCCATTACAAGAAGCGAGATCCTTTACCTGGATAGCATCGTGTCCTCCAGTCTCATTACAAGAAGTCTTGATAAGCTTAACTTCATCCTTGGACTTTAAAGGTATCTTACGATCGCATCCTGGATGAACTCTAACATCTCGTTTATTCCCGGCCTTACGAGTAGCTACTAATGTCCTCGGTACTTTAATTGGGCTCATCTTCCTTGGTTGTTGTTGTTGTTGTTTACTTCCTCGGGCTGTGTTCTTCCTTGTAAGTCTCTTAGGAGTAGATGGTGGTGTACTTAAAGGTTCATCGTTAACGTAGTCTGGAGCAATGGTTGCTAATAAGCTTAAGTTATCCACAATGGCTTTAATGAGTTCTTCCCGGAGTGTTGCTTTACCTTGCTCCGTAATCATAGGTGATGACATCCTTATGGTTCTACTACTAGCTCCTTGTTTCTTTACTCGGAGCTTCTTACCCTCCTTGGATGACTTATCAATGCTAGAGTTGGTTGATGATGATGATCTGCGTGATGACTTCCTGGGACTCATAGACTTTGTCGGGATCGTTTGGAAAATTGTAACTAGATGAATTCTCGGTCTTAAGCAATCATGTATAAATGATTTTACTCATGTAAAATTGATCCCAATAAGATAGAAGGTGATGATAAAGCAAGTGAATTATCTCGGGGTGTTGTTAAGCTAGTTAGAGTCTTCGTCTCTTACCACCCTTGGACTTTGAAACAACGCGTTCCTCCAAGGTACCTTCAGCATCCATCAGATCAGCTTTTAGATCTCTTGCTAACCACTTGGCTTCTGCGTATAGACGATGAAGATCATCTAGGAGGATGAAGCTATCAGGACCTGATTCAGAATAGTTAATGTTGTTAGCTACCCTTTGATGGTAGTAGTTCTGGAGATCACTTGCAAAGCCTGCAATCTGGATCCATGGAAGATTCAAGTGAATTGCTTTCAAGGAGTCATCGTCAGGTTCATTGTTAAAGGGATCATCAACCTCGTAGATCTCTTCATCACTCTCCTGGGTAAGTTTCTTAGGCATTGTAAGCACTTGGGTTATTTCAATAGGAAAAGTTGAACTACTCCCTTCATTGAATGAATTCCTGAAGAGCATGATTCCCATCAATAGCTCATCGATAAAGATGACAGTCCCTACCATGCAATCCTCGGAGAAGACATTACCTGAGATCTCCAAGGACTTAGCTATCGACTATCAACATTACCCAGTCCTTACTCCTCCAATCTATCGATGCACTCCTTTCGTTTGTGGATGCAGAGATTCAACGAAGCTTCGGAGGTACGACTACCCATCTATATTCGAGTACCGAGATCTGCACAAAGGTTATGCTTTACGATTCTTATGGGACCTCAAGATCGAAGTAGAAGTATTCAACTCAAGGAAGTTCAATGAGACTGTGAGTGATGGAATCTACCTGGATGTTCCAGCAGGTTGCGATCGTCAGCACCCGTTCTATCTCTTGATGAAGGATAGTAGAAGTCAACTAGGTTCATTGAAAGCAAAGTTCTTTACTGAGACCGGAGAGCTCAAGACTTCAACAGTGAATCCTAAGTACACTGATCGCTATAAGCTATCGATCGGTTTATAAGCAATCGCTTACCTCGGGCTATTGGAAGGATGGAGACTTGATGATCATCTATCCCGAGAAAGTCTGGGAACTCATCGATGAAGTAAGTGAGAGTAAGCAAAGGAATAAACACGTCCACGTGAATGTGAAGAAGGTGGATGAGAGAACAAGGAGCAAGATTCAAATGAAGTTGGATCAAGATTTAAAGGAGATAGAGAAGTCCCGAAGAAGCATTGAGGCACTCAATGAATCCTCCGAGGACTTGTTTATCAGTGGTAAGCAAAAGTACAGTAAGGTAATTTATCAAGGAGTGGAATACAACTCTATGGATGGAAGTGACTCTGACAATGACCAAGACTCTCATAGGAAGTGTAAGTATTGCACTATCGATCTGGACGCCACGATAATGATCTTTAAGTTTAACAAGGATGGGAGCATGACTGAAAGAACTCTAAGTCCCGAGGAGATCTTTAACCGAGAAGCTCATCGACTTACTCCTGATCAACGAGAAGAACTCAAGAGATGTCGTCAGCTCACATTCAGGGTCAAGAGAAAGTACGTAAAGCATCAGGCTGTAGATTCATCGGATCGAAGAAGTCATCATCATCATCATCATCGACACCCTCAGAGGAAGAGCTCATAGCCGATAAGCTATTATCAAATTTCTTGCCTACTCCAGAAACATGATCTCAATTCATCAACCAGATAAGAGACTCTTACCAATCTACCCGAGAGTGTGTATTCTTAAGGCCGATCGTGGAATCCAAGAAGGTAATGAATGGACTCTTCTAGTCAAGGAAGCTCAAGAGAAGTTATCGGAGTGTGAACAATTAGCTCTGGATACGCACTTTATCATGATCGACAATGCTAACAAAGGAATCACTGAGAGTGACTTGGAAGTTCACAGCTCAATAAGGATGTTACTCAAGGTAGTTCATCAGTCAGTGATCAAAGCTAAGGAAGTGTTAAGGACTTGCCTACATCGCATTACCGACTGTGAGTTGAAGGATCATGAGATCGTAGAGAAGAGCATTTACCAGAGCCGGGCATGTCTATTCCTATACTCCATGGAAGGAATGATATCAGCAGAGTACACGATGGGAAAGTGTAAGTCTGAGATCTACTATCCAGTCTATAAGAAAGCTGCTAGTCTAAGACTTAAGTTCCATTGCTTGATGGTTAATGCAGTCTCGTGGATGACAACCTGCCTGGACCCTTACAATCTCTTTGGTAAGCACTGTGAGTACATCAGTACTATCAAGAACGGAGCCTGCCAGATCAACACTTACTTTAATGCTGTGGAGGAGAACTACTTTGCTGATCGAGAGTTAACAAGAAGCCTCTTGAGAGATGTTAACATCTCCGACAATGAGGTCGATCACTTGCTAGAGCAGTTCTATATTATGAAGGAGAAGTGCGATAGACTAGATAGTAAAGTCATTACTGAACTGTACTACTATGAAGATGATATCGTTAAGCTTCAAGAGAAGTTCAAGGAGATCGTCCAGATTATGGAGGAGTGTCTACTCCATACTTACTGTTGGTTGATGATGTTCAAGAAGGAGACACCGCAAGAAGCTCCTCAAGTGAAGCACAAGGACCAGGAAGAAGTTACTAAAGCAATCACTTACGCAAGTGTCTTGAGTAATAGTAAGAGTCGTAAAGCAAAGAAACGAGATGGTACTATCAAGAGTCAAGGATCGATTACATCTTACACCTTCAAGGAGCTCTTATTGAGACTAGGAAGTACGTCTCCCAGCTGATCATCGACTCCGAGGAGCACCTTCTCAACTGGTGGGAGCAAGAACATTGAAGCTTTACTTAAACAGTATTTTTTATTATAAAACTAGTGCTTAGGGATTCCCAGAAACAATAACGAGAGTAAGCAAAGTAAAGGAAATTAGAATAAGCTTAAGAAGGAGTTAGCAATCGTTTGAATCTTAGCTATGGACTGCTTGAGATCATCAACTTGATCATGGAACTTCTTAAGGCTCTTGAAAGAGTCCCAGTCTAATGGTACGTAGAGATTGTCCTGGAGTTGTAAGACTGGGTACTTGAGAATGGATATCAGCTCATCATATATCTTGGAGTAGTCACGGCAAAGGGTTCTGAAGTTAGCTCTAGTCATCATCCCTATGCGATTGCTTACGACGTTCTCAAAGTCGGTGACGTGCTGGATGATAAAGTCAGTAAGGGCTTCCACCTCCTTATCAAGATCGTTGAGTTTCCATAGCTGAGTGATTACCTTATCCTTGTAACAGTCAACAAAGAATCTATGTTAAAATGAGAGTAGGAATTCCAGATTCAGTAATAGAGAAATTAGTAATAGAAATAGCTCATTAAGTTCCAATAGATTTTCTACTTTATATAACAGGTATTTATGCAAATATCAAAGCGAATGATGCTGAATACCAGATAATTGGGAATATTACTTAGAAGAAGCTGATAGATTGATTGAATTATCCAATACAGAACATCCATTATCATTTCCAGCTTTACCATCACCAATCAAACACCAACTATCTTTACCTGAAGTAGTAGAATCTTCAATAGATGAAAGTAATAATAATACAGTAAATACTGAAGGAGAAGAAACACAACAACAAAAACCAGAACAACCATCAACAGAAGAAGAAAAAGAAAAACCAGTTGAAGCTGAAAAGCCAATAATTGTAGATGGAGTTCCAGTTAATTCACCAACACATGGTTAAAAGAATTACCACCAGAACCAAAACTAGAAGGAGAATTAGCACCACATAGTGAAGAACCAACAATAGCAAATACAAATGCAGAAGAAGAAAAATGTAAAGAAAAAGAAAAAGATGAAAACAAGAAACAGTAATCTGCAAGAGTAAATAGTCAAAAATCAGTTTCTGTCAGAAGTAAGAATTCACAACAGAATGATAAATACGAACAAATACGAGCAAATTACCTTCAGGAAAGAATACAACAGGATTATAAATCACAGTTGATAGAGAATTTGAAGCATTAAGATTATATTATATTGATTTATTATTAGATGAAATAAACAATCAAAATCCTGCTGATTTATGTTTAGCTCGAAAAGAGAAAGAATTAAATGGAACATCTGTAAATGGTTCAAAAAGTGAAGGAGTAGTTGATAAAACCACAAAAACACCTGAAACTGGTTTAACAAATATCAGTAATAAAACAGGCAAAACAACAAAAATGGCGAATAAGAAAATATCTAATTTACATTTAGGTTGTAGTAGATTTTGGTAATGTAGTTCGAATTGATAGTAAGATGAAGACATTTACAATAACTAACATAGGTAATTTACCAGTGAATTTCGGAATAGAAAGAAGAACTTTAAAAGAGAGTGGATATACATTAACTCCAGATGAAGTGAAAAGATTACTAGAAAGTTCAACAGTGACATTTACAGCTAGTATTACAGCGAAATCTGATTTACCTTATGGAAGATATGATTTAGCAATTCCAATCAAAGTACAAGGAGGAATAACTTATTGTATAATATAAAGATTATAATGTAATTCAAACTGAAGTAAGAAATGTAGGTGATAAATTGGCAGTGGAATTACCACCACCTGAAGAACCAGAACCAGTAGTAGAAGAAAGATCAGCTTTATCTGATCCAAAGAAAGGAGGAAAAAGAAGTAAATCAATTGATAAGAAAGGAGATAAAAACTCATAGAAAGGTAAAAAAGAAAAACCACCACCACCTCCACCATTTGGAGTTGGTTTATTATGTGATATAATCAATAACAATGGTGAAAGTGATATTGATATAATGATTCAAGAAATCAAAGAAACAGTTCCATTGTTTAATACATATGGAGATTGGAAAGTTCCACCTCCAGTAGTATTCCAATTAGTTAAGAAGCAAATTCCAAGAAAACCCTTAATACCAACAAGTAATTATAAATTAATAGATGAAAATAATGCCACAAGATGGAAATTAGAACCTGATAAAGAATTGCCATTGAAAGTGACATTTGAATAATTAGAAACTGGTAAATTAAACTATTGTTTCCACTTTGAGGTAGTTAATAAAGATAAAACGTATGAAGTTCTAATCAGTGGTATTTGTGATTATCCAAAAATTAATCAAAATCCGAAAGATATATTTATGAAATCAATAAAACAAAAGAATGAACAACAAATAATAAGTAAGAGATAAATTAAGAACAAAGGATATTATGAATTTGGTCAGTTATTAATAGGCAAAAACATAAATATGAGAGAAAACAATCCATCTTTAAAAGCTAGTAATTGTGAAACAATTCAATTCAGTAATAATGGAATATTTTCTACAACAGTTGATTTGTCAATGAAAAATAATGATGGAATATTCACAATAGAACCAACCCAAATCGATATTGAAGCAGGTGAAACTCAAACAGTAGATACTGTGGCATTTGCAGTAGAAAATATTCAATAAACAAAAGTTGAATGAAAAGATAAAAGAATTTTTAAATACTGAGATGTTATTCAAACTACCCATTACTCCATATCCCATATTTATACAATTTATAAACGTATAAGAGACAATGTTTATGAAAATTCTAGTATATTATGAAGTGATTGATAATTTCAAAGAGAGTTTAATATTAATTCAAAACTTTAAAGATAATTGCAATAACCAAGACATTTACATTAGATAATATCTTTATAATGAATTTAGCAAGATTTGAAGATCAATATGATGAGATAGTATTTGGTGCCCAAGATGAAGCAAAGATTGAAAATATGATATGAGAAAGAAAAGAAATTAAATGAAAAATACAAATAAAAAAATGAAAGTGGAATAGTGTTGATAATGGTTTTAGAAGAATTATAGTAGAATAAGATGATAATTATTCTTTCTTCTTCTAGAAATATTATTACCAAATTGATGAAAAATACATTTTCAATAATCAGAATTTATATAAATAAAAAGAATTATTGGTAAATTGTATTGAATGATTACTATAATAATACAACACATATAACAATTGTAATGAATGATTGGTAAATTATTACATTGGTATAATTTAAAATAGTCAAAAGAAAAGAAAAAAGAAGATATATTTTTATATATATTGTTACACTTACATCTTAAATAATGAATCATTTTTTTTTTGGGGGGGTAAGAGTATTATAAAATAACACAGTAAAATATCTATAAAAGCTATTCTACTACTATAATTTCTATAAATGTATATCATTCTATCTATTCCTATTATAATCTCTATCATAGGTCTGACATTCTAAATCTAGAAAGCGTCATAAAGAGCGATCATAAAACTCTTTATTATGAGAAGATAAAGGTGCTACTGGCAAAAAATGACCAACCAGAGAAGGTGGTAAAGCCGAAGGGAAAGAACAATAAAAAGACTCGTGATTGTGCAGCTTTTGATAAGAATAAGTACAAGTTCTTTCATGATTTAGCTGGAACTTCAGCCAATAGAGGCTATTACACTTGCGATGAATCTACAGGTAAACTGTATTTTAAAGGAAGAGAAGTCATTAAATTGGAAGATTCATTCGACTTCTTAGACAAGTTACATAGAGATAATGCCCATTGTAAAGAATCATCTTTAAGAGATGTAATTAATGATATAGTTCATGGTTATTATGGTATTAACAGAAAGATGATTAGAGCTTATTTGACAACCTGCTATGATTGTATTAAACTTAAAGAGGCTAAAAGAGTACAACCAACACATCCTATTGTTGTTACAAGACCTAGAGAAAGAGTTTTGATTGATCTTGTAGAAATGGACAATTGTAATGAAGATTACACGAACATAAAAGAAGAAGATCTCTACCATTATATCTTAACTGTCATCGACCATTACTCTAATTTTATCATGTTATATGCCCAGAAACGCAAAACAGATAAAGAAACAGTGAAAAATGTACAATCTTTTATAAGAATCTTTGGCCCTCCTGAAATTATGCAGATGGATAATGGTAAAGAATTCAAAAATGCTTTAATGAAAGATATGCTTAGTAAATATGGTATTATAATCGCGCATAGCAAGCCAAGACACCCACAGTGCAATGGTAAAGTGGAGAGATATAATAGATTCATTAAAGAAAAGATAGCAGCTATGAAGGTTGATAATCCTGATGTTTATTGGACTGAATGCTTGGAAAGAATAACAGAAATAATTAATAATCATAGATGCAGAAGAACAAATTGTAAAGGAAGATCCTTATTCTTTATGGACATGAAAGAGTTGATGATTCAGAATAAGAAGTTTAAACCAGATTATACTAATATAGAAGGTGATAATAATGATGGTAATGATGACAGTGATGGCGAAGAAGTTAAAGCAGACAGTGAATATGAAGAAGAAGAAGGTGCTAATGGCGTTAATGGCAATAATGGTGGTTCTGATCATGTTATAGATGTAGATGAAGATGGTAATGATAGCGATAATAGTGATGATGGTGGCAATAGTGGTAATGGTGAAGTAACAATAATGGAAGAAGAAGATTATAAAGATAGAATCAAAAAAGATATAACACAAAATGGAAATATCATAGAACAGTTTCAAGATTATATAAACGAAAGAAACTTCAATTATAATAACAAAATGAGAGATGATTCCATTAAGAAATTAGGAAATAAACTAGTTAATCCAGAACATGGAGATGTGGTTATTACAGCTGTGAAAAGAAAGATGTGCCAAGATGAAAAGAGTCTAGCATTAGTTAGAGATGATAAAGTTAATAAAAAGCAATATTTAGTGTATATTATTAAATTATTACTATCTAATGAATAGAAATGAAAACATGCAAATTCCATTAGTATCATCTACACCTTTAATAAAGCTTGAAGTTTCATCAGAATTATTAGAGAATATGAAGAAAACAGCAGACAAAATACTAGTATATTTGATGATAATTTATATTAAATAGATTCATCCTAATCCTAAAAAAAGGATATTAACACCTATGAAAAAAGACTTCAGCAAATAGTAATGAATCCAAAGAAGAATGCAGTGTATGATATATTTGGTATTAGAACTTCTGAAGAAGATATTAAGGATCCATTAACTAATGATCAGTTGGAATTTGTTGAAAGATTTATAAAAAGTATTGGAAAAATTCAACTTGGATTAAATGAAATTCATTTCATATTGGAATTATACAATTTAAATCAACATTATTACGTATGTAAAGATAAACAAATGATAATGAATAAAGAGATGGAAGCATTCATAATTAGAGCTAAAGATAGTACAATTATTACATTGTTATCGTTCATCATGATAATAAAACAATCGAAGTTATAGATTCATTTGGTGAAGATGATTATGCAGAAGGTATTCGTCGTATTGGTAGATATGATAGAAGTGTAGGTGAAATAATATCTCAATATAAGATTGTCAAGACTAATGTTAATACTAACTTTCCTGAAGCAACAGAAATATTGGCTGCTGTAATGCTAATGATAAAGATGTCTGAAGATCATCCATATATAAGCGATGTTGATATTATTCTCATGATTGATCTATTCAAAACCTATATACACCTTTTGATAGAGCGTAATTCAATGACTTTAAAATATGCATGTAAAATGGTAAATAGAAAAGATACTAGTGTTGCATCAATTACATATGATGATCACACTCATGATAGTTTGTTGTTTGTAAAGAAAATTAAAGGATATAATGATATTGGTCATGTAAGATTCTATGGACAACATCAACAACCGAAATATGAAGCAAATTGCAAAGAATTGGTGAGTCATTTAAATATTAACAATCAACTAAAAGGTGATGAATTCCTGTTTTTATTACATTATATTTCCAACAACAATAAGAATGTTATTGATCCTGGTGTTGTATTTTTAAATGAAAAGCAAAAGGATAATAAAAAAAAGATAAGTGAAAAAGGAATTTATTATTTTCCAGTATGTGATCCAAATCAAAGTCATTGGAGTTTATGGGAAGTAGATTATGTTCCTAATGATTATATGATGTTTAGAATATATGACAGTTTAGCAATTTATATGAGCAAAGAACCAAGAAATATAGTAATAAAGAATATTAAACAACTCTTTCATTCTTGCAATCGTGAATTAGAATCATATGAAATAGTAGATACAAAAGTTCATCAAACAGATGTTGTAACTTGTGGATATTACTGTTTATTCTTTCTTGGAGCAAGATTGAATAATTTGGAAATAACAAAGATTCAAAATATAGAAAGTTTTAATATAAAATACTTCATTGATGATTTAATTGAAGGTATTGAAAGTTTAAATAACGAAGAAAAAGCTAATTTATTTTACATTTACAACAAAAGAAACATTTATAGATTTAAATAATTTCATTTTCTTTAAAAATTCTAAAAAGTATCTTTATATAATTACAATGTGTTTGTTAGGTAAACACATCCACATAACATAAAAACCAATTTTGGAAAAAGATTTGAGTTGAATGTTGTTTCAACTTATTTTCTGATTTCAATTTTGTTATATTTGTTAATAATATATTATGATTATCTCATATATGAAATATGAGAAATCAAAAGTGTCTCCTAGACAAACGGCGTGAGAAGATTTAGAAATACGCCGTTTGTCTAGGAGACATTTTTCACTTCTCAATTTTCTTCTGTGACTTATGTGTATCATTTCATAATCATTGATACTATTATATAAAACAAAAAACAACACATAAATTATAACTTTGTAATTTATACAAAAGAAGCTAAGTGTTAAAAATCTATTGTAATTGGCTACACACTGAAATGAATGATTTTTATAGAAGGCATTGAAATATGAAATACATTAATTTGTTGTAGCTTTGAGAATCATGTCGATTAAAGATTGTATTTCTGTTTATATTGTAGATATTAACTTTGTAACTAAAATTATAGATTTAGATGAAAAACATGTGCACATAAAACAAGTGTTTATATCAAAATATTAATTTTCGTACAAATAAGGGAAGAAAATTCAAGTTTTTAGTTACATTTTTTTAATTATATCAACAACAGAAGTGAGTTGTATGATAATATATTATATTATTCATGTACTTAAAATGTATTAATAGATTATGTAAATAAATTTGTTACATAGACTAATTAAGTCATATCGTGACATGTCTATCATATACAAAATGTTAAAATAAAAGTAACAATTTTTCATCAAGACAAGTAAGAATATGTATTTAGTTTGTTTTGAAAGTGTCTGGTAGGCAAACGGCCAACTCTGACAAATGACGCACAACATACCTGATGAATATAATTTCTTTAATGTATAATAATTTGTATTTACTTAAGGAATTAGGAATATAAATTCTAAATTATGAATTTATGCGGAGGAAGACTAAACATTCTCCATATCATAAAAATATTTTATAACAAATACAAAAATGAATTTATAGAAAATGTATGATCAAATATTCCTTTTACATTCATAGTAACAAATTAATAAATATATGAATCTATAAAATACATTTATAATTGACTAACTATACAAGTATAATACATTTATTCTATAAAATTCAATTATAGGGATATACAATAGTTATGTGAGAGTTAATATCTTACAATTCGCTATGATAAGAAATGAAAATATGAATGAAATGAATAATGAAATTATTGTGTATGATAAATGAATGAATAATATTATTCATATTGAAATATGGCAATATCCAATAAAAAAATAAACTTAGTGTTTAACATCTTTAAAAAATAATAATGATGGAATAACTAAATATTTTTGATGCTAGTATAACAATCAAAAACTAACTTAAACAATTTCAAAAATTAGGTATAGTAGAGTCTTATTTTAATATTAGAATACAATTCAGATTATATTATAAATGTTGATATTGATGAATAAGCTATACCAAAGATGAATTGAAATTATCTATCATAATTAGTATGGAAGAAAAGAAACATATAAAGATTACATTAATCTACTAAAAGCATTTAATACAAGTATAATACCATAAAGTATTTTGAGCTGTATAGCATCAGTGATTATAACAACATGCTCAAAATACATAATAATACCATCTATGATTGAAGCTTTATGGTTACATGATTTTTCAACTGCTTATACTAGATATACAAGACATTTATCATAGGTAATAAAATAGAAAATATAGCAAATATCAAACATTCTAATTTGTTATCATAGATAAATCCAACCATGGAATATAGATATGATGTTCAAGAATTAAGATCTATTGCATTTTTATTAGTATTTGCTTATCATTTAAATACAAATTTTGCACCTGGTGGATTTATAGGAGTAGATATTTTTTTTGTTATATCTGGATATATCATTACAAAGTCTTCATGCAGTGATGATAACAATTATTACAACATAGTTTTGTTTTATACAAGAAGAATAAAAAGACTATTTCCATCTAGTATTATATGCCTTATATGTTACTATAATTATCATCCAACAATAAATAAATCAATTAGTGATGAAAATCAATTGTATTATGATATAATATCAGCGTTACTATGTATGTCAAATATTAGATTTAATAAAATTACAAAGAGCTATTTTCAAAGCAAAAATAAGTCTATTATTTTAAACTATTGGTCTTTATCATTAGAAGAACAATTCTATTTCATTTACCCAATATTTTTTTATAGAATTAAGCACAACATTTTCATATACTTAATAATAGTTGCTTGTAGTTATATTAGTTGTATTATTTTCAGTATAAGTAATAATTCCTCCTCTTATTATCTACTACAAAATAGAGCTTGGGAATTGCTACAAGGATGTGCTGTTATAAATTGTAGCAGAAATATTAATATGAATCCTATCTTTATTGTGTTCTGCCTTATATTATCATCTTATTTCATTGGTTTATATTCATCAATACAATTTCCAGGATTCATTGCATTTTTACCTACTTCACTAACTATTGCTCTATTGCTTCAAAGAAATAATTATATATATGATAGTGTATTGCTAAATGTGATAGGAAATATGTCTTATGTTTTGTATTTATTTCATTATCCGATTATTCAAAACAACCCATCAATTAATATCATTTTAATTAAGTTATTCTGTATATCATTCAATATTGTCAAGTTTATTGAACTACCTATTAGGAATATCAAAAATAATGAAGTAATATGTACAATATGCTTATTGATGTTAGTTATATTTCTTTTGCGTTTAAGAAAATCAATTATAGTTAATAATGATATACAAAAAACTATTCTAAATACTAACAATAATTATTGTTTGTATGGTATAAAATGCCAAAATTTTAAAAATGAAATTAACAAAAAGACTGTAACGCTAATAGGCGATTCACATCTTATGCAATACTTATCAGTATTAATTACTTCACTTAGAAATTATGATGTTGATATTGTTCTATTCATTCATTCATGGATAATTAACATAGAAAAGAATTGTATACCTTTAACAAGTTTTATTCTAGATATGAAAAGAATATCTATATCTATTATATCTTTATATGTGGATTATTTGTTTCTCCATACAAATAAAAGTAGATTTGAAAATTGTTTTACTATTTTAATAAAAACCATACTGTCAATAGCTAAAGGAATAATTATAATTCAAGATAATCCTCATAGAATTAGACTAAATGATAAAATATGTAAACAGCATTTGCTACCTATAATTATACATAAAAAGATAAAATATATCGACTATTTTAACATTTATTGTAAAGGAAATTCAAGTTGCATAGATAATATTTATAACAGAGAAATATATAGTGATATGCATCACTTAAGCAAGTTGTTTATATGTAAATCAGATTTTATTTATAATACACTAAATAAAGTGCTTGGAATATATCTACAAAAGGCAAAAAATAAAACTATTATATGTAAAAGTTTTATTTTATCAACATATACAAAATCTAATTATTTATATTATATAAAATACAATTTAAGCACAATAAAAGAAGCAAAATACAATCAATTTGGTTTTGCTGAATATCCTACATTCTATGCTTTTTAGTATATTTTTACAGAAACTACCTCCATGCAATAGCTATTTCTTATAATTATTTATATGTATTTTAGAAATTTTATATCTATTTGCTTGACATATTCCTCCATATATATTATGATCTTTTTCTAAACAGTGAAATTTTAAATCTACAATTGAATTTTTCTTATAAAAATTCTTATGTAATATTGTATTTAATACAGAATGAATATCACTCATCAATATTTTTTCAACGAATAATCCACTATAGTGATGCTCATCTCTATATATCGGAATTTCATTAAAATCTAAAAGACATTTATTTCCTTTTAATGTATATTTATTAGTATTGTAATCATATACTTTCATATTTTGAGGGTATTGATAAGTTGACAATTTTTGAGGAAGAATATATGTACAATTTATGTTTATAATGGCATAACTACATTTCTTTGATAATAAACAATTATTTGGATTAATACTTACCATGGGGTTATCTGATATAACTAAAATATTATTTGTTAAATTTTTTATGTATAAAATTAACAAATATATTTTATATTTGTAAGATGCATTTCTTCTGTTCAACTGTTCCCAGAATCCCATGATTATTATATCAAAGTGATATTTGAACAAATAATTAATCTCATGGTAATTACTATTATATAAATCTACATCATTATAATATGAATGATATAAGATTATGTCAATTTTATTATTATAAAATGCTCTTATATAATGAATAACATGTGAATCACCTAATAATAATATTTTCCATGCTGATACTATTAAATTATCAACAATATCATATGAACACATATCTTTTATGAAGTTCTTATTTATAGATTTTATTATTGACATTCTATAATCTCTAATATACAATTTATAATTCCAGAATATAAATATAGAATAGATAAACAATATAACACACCCTGAAACATATTTTCTAAATATTTGTTCAATGAAATAATAGGAAATAATACTAATAAATACAGTGATTATCAGAGCATTTCCTTTACTAAATATTATAACAATAGAATAGTGTGAAAGATAAACTGAATATGATATTCTACCAATATAATTGATTATTCCACAAGATATAATACTATTTTTATTGTTCCTAGAATAAATTATGTTATAAATACTTACAAAATTAATCATAATAAAACAGAAAATACCTTTTAAATCAGAAAACATTAATGATAATTGGATAAAAACAACTAGACAAATAAGTATTTGATTTGAAGTTTTATATGAATTAAAATTAATTAATGAGCCACAACTAAATTCCCAAAATCTCGAAAAAAAACTATAAAATGACATAACAAAATAACTATGATAGTAATACCTAAAGAATTCGAAAGATAAAATAATTAAAGATAGATGATATATAATTGAAGCGTTAAAAGAAAATTTGATAGTTACATAAGATATAATGGAAATAAATATATAGTATTGCTCCTCAACTGATAATGACCAAAAATTAAGAATTAAATTTACACTTAATGAGGAAAAATAATTGTTATTATCATGAATAAGTTTAACATTTAAAATAAATAAAAGCGCATTAATAGTATCATATTCTAAATTAATAATAGATTCTTTTAGATAAATTTTATTCATAAAATTAACAAAAAATAATATTACACCTTTTAATGGAATTATTCTCTTCACACGCTTATGTAAAAAGTTCAATGAAGTATAATATCTGCTATGTTGATTTGAAAAAGTAATTAGATATCCAGATATTATAAAGAACTGATCTACTCCCAAAAATCCATTTGGAATTATTTGTGGATTAATATGATAAAACACAATCAATAAACATGATAATCCTCTTAAAAATTCAATATAATTAAAATACATTTATCATTAAGTACTTAAAACTAAATCACATTAGAAATGTATTTTATTTTGATTCTTATAGACATCATGCATAGATACTTATAATATATGGATTTATTTTTAAAATAGAAGGTGATGGAAATGTGACCTGTTCATTCTATTAGGCGAGTATGATAGGCAAAGTATAATGATAGTTTTAAAACATTAACATCTTTAATATACCAATTAAATTCATCTAGAAGAAAAGAGACTGTGAAGTTAATATTTACTTTTTACTTATTTATTATATTATTTGTATATCATGATATTATATATAACAGAAACAAATTATTTGATGAAATTAATAAAAGAATTGATTATGAATATAAAATATATTCAGATTGTATGAGATTAATATATGATCTTAAATGCGGTAGGAATAAAACATATTATCATTTTCCATTAATAACTACTTCTTCACACAATTCATATATATCACAGTCTATGACTATATTATGTAATAAATTTAACAAAATAGATTGTTCAAATGCAATAATATTTATTGGCATTCTTAGTCGTCCAGAATTATTGTATGAAAGAATGATAATGAGAAGAGTGTTAAAAATGATGAAAAATATTAAATATTCTTTCATTACAGGTTTTTCAAATAAAGAAAATTTGAAAAATTCAATTTACAATGAAATAAATATTTATAATGACATTATATTATTTAGCATTGAATCAACATATTATAATTGTTCATTAATTATGATTTGCTTCTACCAATATATGTATAATAATTGTAAAAATATTAAATGGATTTTAAAATTAGATATAGATACATATTTTAATATAACTTTGATATTTGACATAATAAATAATTGTAATAAAAATATATCTGTTGTTGGATCAATTCATCAATATCCCAAATTGCCATGTTCTCCTCATGCGAAATGGTCTATTTATTGTGAAGATAAGTCAAGATCTTATATTCCTTATCCTCCTTATCCATATGGTCCTGGATTTCTATTTAGAACAACTGTATTAAGTTGTATTAACAATTACATTAGAATTATTAAATCCTTCATATGGATTGAAGATGCTTTATTTGGTAAAATAATGAAATTTTGTAACTTAAAATATTTAGATATATCTAAATACACTGATATGTCATATATAGAAAAGACAAATCTATATTTTCTTAGAAATAAGGCTTTCATTCATGGTTTAAGGCCAGCAGAAATTTTACTAATAAGTATTAATAAAGTGTTAATAAAATAATAGATTTATATTAAATGTTATAGTTCAAATTTTCTTTGCCAATAATTATCGTCTCTAAAGCAATACATATAATATGAATTATAAAATCCTAAATCATTTATTATAATTAGCTGATTATCAATTCGTTTTAGATTTTTGAAATCTTTTTCTGTTTTTATTGATGTTATAACACATTTGCTAAGTATAGAAGAAGGAATTTTGCTAGAATACAAAAATGAATTTTCTCTATAATTCTTTCCACACTTTTTTTCGAAATACTCCAAATTATACATTCTAACGAATGTGCATGTGCGATTATTGTTATTGCATGGTAAACGAGGTAATATTAATATTCTATTTAACAGATTGCTAATGAATAAGATAGTAGATAAAATGAGTGTAACATTTTTTGAACTTGTGTAAAATATGTTATTGTTAAAATACACATATTTATTCAATTTCGATGAATAATATGCATCATCATCAATAACATACATTCCTAGTTCTTTCATTCTATATGTTTTTGAAACAATTCCAAATGTATAATCATTATGAAATCCTATTAAATTAAGATAGTTGGAAGACCTGTTATACAAAAATCCAATTCTATTAAAAAGGTTATATCCATCCATAAATTTATTTATAGTTAAATATATTATACGACTATAATTTATTTTTTGCATATATAAATTTGCTAAACTTTGTTCTGAATATTTCCATTCATATGATTTACATTTTTTTTCAATCTCAATTAAATCATTCAAGTAATGAATAGTGAATTTACTATTTTTAAAAACTCTAATATTATTTAAAATATATTAATAAAATATACACTAAACCATAGTTCAAAACTTTGCACGAAGAACTATCACAAGCTAAGACTATATCAACTGATGAATTAAAATAATCTAACAAAGAATATGGATGTTTAAAGAAAAATATATCTGCATCTATTGCAATTAAATATTTGGTAATTTTTAAATATTTTAAAAATATTATATGTTTTAATCTCATCTTTTTAGCAAATCCTATAGTATGGATTTTATTTCCTTCTTTTCCCTCTTCAATTAATTTAGGAGATATATCAACAGGAATATTATAATCTTTGCATTTATAATACATTTTAGTTGATGTAGCAACTACTCTAAATTTTTTTATTCCGAAATATTTAACTACCAATTCATAAAAATTTCTGACTGTATTAAAGTAATATAAATCGGCAGGCACTATCATCATTGTGTCATTATCTACATTATGTAAAAATGATATAGTAACTAATAAAAATATAAACAATATATAGAATTTAAAAAGTAACATATAAATTATAAAGTCAATATAAATATTCTTTTTAAAATATCTCTTTATATTTATATATTTATATTTATGCAATTAGATTTTATTCTTGCTTTTTCTAAATGATCATATTTTTCATAATTATTCCAAAAATAGTAATGCTTTTTTTGACATATATTATAGTTTTTATAATATCCAATGTTTAATATTAATAGAGAAAATGTTGATCCTCCACTCAATATTAATATATCACACCTGCTAATTAAATATATGTCAACCATTATTTTTTCAATATCTTCATTTTCTATTCTTTCTGAAAAAAAGGAATGTTTAACATCAATATTTGATTTATATATATATATATTATTATTATTTATTCTTTTAAAATAATCTGTAAAATTCCTGCTATTTGAACTTAAAATTATATAACATTTATTATTGCAAATATTTGTTGTTATATTTTTTATTAAACTAACATCTTTATAATTTACTATACACGATTCTAAACATTCATCCAACTGCCTGGCATGAATTCCTATTTTAAAAATATTATTATAGTTTCTAATTATATTATGACCAATATTTTCATGTTTTTTATGAAAATAGAAATATCTATTGTATAGAACATAATTCACTTCAAGAATTTGATTTAAAATATTGTTCATTTTTGAACATTTAATAAAATTTAATTTGCGTAATATTGAATAATATTTTCTTGTTTTAATTATTGTCGGTACTAAATCATGAATGCTTCTAATAGATATTGAATATATATGTGAATTGATAATTCTATTAATCATCTCCGTTTGATCAATACAATATCTATAAAATGAAAATGTTAATGATATATTTATTTGTAATGTTTGTTTAATATTTAAATTGTCAAAAATTTTTAGATCAAAATATTTATCCAAACTATTTCCAATAACTATTTATTAATATTATAGTAATACTATGAAAATGTCTATTAGAAAGTAAAGATAATAGAAATGTTCCAGGAATTCCTGCAATTCTATTACCTAGACCATCATTTGATGCAATTCCAAATATAATCCCTTTCTTAACATTCTTAGATAGATGAATATTGTATAAATATAAAAGTAATAATGTTAATATAATAATAGAAAACATTCTTTCCTAACATAAAGTTACATTGAATATGCATATATTGTTAAATAAATATATATCTAATCAACAATAGTCATGTTCATACCTTTCATAATATATATTTCAATAGGATATAATCCATGAATGAATATATATCTGTTTATATTATGCATTACTATACACAAATTAAAAGGAATATCTCTTAATATATAATTAGATAGATTTATTAAAGAAATGTTATTATATCTAAATAAATAACCTAGAAATACATCTTCAATCCAAATTTTTGGTTCTACATATTTTATAGTTTTAACCATTAATTTCACAGTATTATAGGGAATAACATATCCCATTCCTTGTAAATATGGTGGAAACATTTTTTCTTTTATTACATTTATAGGAACATAGTGGCTATACTTTTTATTTCTTAAAACAGATGTATATGATAAACGTCCTGCTGCAAAATTAACATCATTACTTCTAAAACTCCTTATTATTTTCAATAATAAAGGAATATTAATATATACATCAATATCTGATTTCAATAGATATTTGAATTTTATATGTTGAGACCAAATTAACATATGAACAGTTTGAATACTTAAATTAAAATAGGATGAAAATTCATTAAATTGCAGAATATCATTATTAAGTAAAGATTCTTGCTTTATTCTCTTATTAATTTCTTTCTTTAAACTTTTAGATGTTAGAAATATTATGTATATGTTACTTAAATAATGCGTATATTTTCTAAACAGAAATCTTTCATAAAATTCATCTGGTCTACAATGTATGAAGATCAATAATTCAACATAAAAAATAATATTATATGGCATTAGTTGAATTCTATTATCTAAAGGATATGAAAAAGTGTGTTTCTTAGGATGACCGCTATATCCTCTTTTTCTATATATACATTTCTTTCGTATAATATATAAATCTGTTAAGTTTTGACATTTTAAGAAATTATTATATATAGATGTATCATGTATAAAAATCTTCATTTCTTTTGAGAAAAATAAATCATTTGCATTGTCAATTAATAATACTATGTTAATATATGAATATAATAATAAAAGTAGAATATATATACCTAATAATATTAGTAATAAATTGCTAAATCTATAAAGCATAATTATTCTTAGTTAAAATAATACAAATTTAATAATTATATACAATAATTAATATTTTTGCATTTATTATCCTTCACATAATACCCTAAACTAATATTTAGTATAGTAGTATTATAATGATTTAGTATTGCTTTTGTATTAAAATCAGAATCTTCTCCACATTCATAGCTTGCATTATACTTTATCTCTTTTAGAATATATCTTCTCATTGTTGCCCAACCATTATGAATTTTTTCATTTTTTAATTCATTTATATGTTTGCAACACCACATATCGTTAGATTTTTCTTTTAAATATGTTATACTATACATTTGATGTATATATTCATAAGACAAGTTATACTTAAGTTGCCATAAATTATCTGAGTATTTTCTATTCAGTAATCCTTTGCATTCAGAAGAATATTTATGTAATACAAATTCGGTAGTTCTATCATATGTGAAAAATTTGTATAGTATTGATAATCTATTCACAGTCATTAGATCATCCATATCAAAAAATGAGACTATTCCACACCTACTTAATAGAAATCCATAATTTCTATTTGATGCAGCATTATGTCTAGATTTTCGCAAACCAATAATTATTTTATTTCTTATTGTTAAATTTTTAATTATGTGTATTATATATGATGTGTTTGTAACAGAACTAATAGATAATATAATTTCCTTGGCAGTATAAAAACTATTAGTATAATGAAAAAATTGTTTATAACAATATAAGAAGTCTTTCTCAGTTGAAGGTATAATTAAAGATATACAATTATTTGTTTCAGTTTCATGAACATATTTTTTAAATAATATTTCAACAAAAAAAAGTAGAAATAAAATAAAAAAACTAAAGGTAATAATATTCATTTTTGTTTTAATTAATGATTAAGTAGAAGAATGTATAATTTGCTTATTTTACTATTTTATATACTAATAGTATTATATTATTATAGAGATATTGAATGTATATCATCAGTAAGATGTGTTGGAACATCATATAATAGAACATGTATATATAGAAATGTTTATTATGTTAAAGGTGAATGGATAGTTATTAATTTAAAAAGAAATATTAAATGCGTTTCAGTAAATAGCAGAAAAAGTAATGAATGTTTCAAACCTACAACCAAATACTACCAAATTAATAGCAATAAAATTATAAAAGGTATTTCATTTTATTTAGGTTTATTTAATGAAAATAATATAGGCCACTTACTATGGGATGATTTATATTCAATGTATTTATCATTGTTAAAGTTTAGATTTTATATGAATCAGTTTCATATTATATTATCTAAATCTAATAGTAATTGGAAAAATAATTGGAAGACTAAGATATTTGAAACTTTTTCTATGAATAGAATTATATATGAAAGTAATTTATACAATAATTCATATCTTATAGAAACTTTAGTTGTGGGATTAGCTCATCAGTGTCAAAGATGTACAAATAAAGAATATTCAATTCCTGGCGGTAAAAAATACAAAGCAACATGGTGGATGAGAAAAAGAATGTATTATGTCTATAACATAACAAAATGCAAAAACAGATATGCTATTATAGTACATAACAAAAGATATACAAGAGAAGAAAAGAATATATTATTTAAAATAATCAACATATACAAATATAAATTTAACATAAAGTATATTGATTGGAGAAAAATTCGCGATTTCAAATATCAATTAAAAATATTAAGTTGCACTAGTATATATATATCAGGTCCTGGTACTGGACTTTTAAATTTTGCATTTATATCAGATCCAGGGATAATTATTAATTTAGGGGGATTATTTTGGAAATGCCCATTTTTTATGGAACAATATGTGCAAGAAGGATCAATGCATTTTATATCATTGTATTACCCATCTAACAAGAGGATATATGGTTTGAATTTAATAGAAATCAAAAAAATAATTGATAAAGCTATATTAATATTACAAAAATGGAATAAATTTAAACAATTGCATATTAGCAATTTGAATATAGAAGGGGAAATATTTAAAAACATTTCATCATCTTATCCCACTGAAATGGACAAATTATTAAAAGAAACAGATTGGGCAACAGAAAAGGGCGTTGGCATATGGGCTGAGAGGCTTATATATTTTCCTTATTGTTATAATGTAGATAATTTAATTCAAATAGTTAATAATTATACTACTGCTAATAGAAATATTTTAGGATGTAATACTAATATATCAAAAATGGTTTGTAGTTAAATTCATTAATTTAAGCTTAATAATAATATTATATTAGATATTATGTATCATTTTATTAGTTTTTCTAAAATATATTTCTATTAATGTAGATTTAAATATTTTTAAACAATTATTTTTGTTATTATAGTAGTCAGATATATCTTTTGAGTTATATTTGTTTAGTATAAGGTTTTCAACAACATCTTTAATTTTGTTTAAACTTCTTTCAAAATACTTTATGCAATCTCCTATATATTCTATTAATTCACATTGCTGTACTATAGGATACGCTCCAGCGCTTAATATTTCCATCAATGAGGATGGCCAACAATCATAAAATGAAAAGTATATAGATATTTTACTGTTTAATGCTAAGTTTAGCAATGATTCTCTTGTGTGATTTCCATATCTTATTAATTTTATAACATAATTCTGTTGTAACATTACAATTAACTGATGTAATTCTTTTTCTTTTTTATCATCAGCAAATTTGGCATAAATCAACACATCGATATATCTATTATCCCATGATAATATGTTTAATGATGAATTTGATATAATACAGCCATGAGATACTATATACTTCTTTTCTATATTTGTTATATGTTTTGATTTAGCTATTAAATGATTTTTAACTCTATCTGATTGAACAACATATGCAAATATTTTGTTAATACATTCACTCCATTTAACTTCATATGTGTTGTTCATTGGAAATTTGAACCATTTTATTGGACTAACAGTTGGACCGTATAATGTATTTTTATAAGAGAATGAGTTTGAATTAGAAGCTAGCTGATTGAAGAAATCTCCATATAAAAACCAAATCAAATTATTCTTTATTTTGGTGTAAGCTTTATAATCTTTCAATGATATTTTACTCTTAATTGTAAATCGAAAGTATTTGTTTATATTGGTATTATTTAAAAAATAATTTATGGTATATATATAAGACTTAGCTAAAGATGATGGTCCTCGATTTCCATTAACTGGAAATACAAATAACAAATTTATTACCTTAGTTACATAATATTTATTGGATAAATATAAAAGAAGAAGTAAATATATATATAATAATAATATTTTACGGCTTATTTCATTCATTCATTCATGTATCTTATAAACATTTATTTAATTGAATACAATTTTTACTAATTTTACTTCTGTTTATATATATTATTCTATAATTTCTCTCTCCCACATATTTTAAACCATCTTTACTCCTACATATATTCATTTGATCATAAAGCTCGGTTAATTGAATTGAAGCATAATAATGTATATATTTATTACTCATATGATGAACAAAACAATCATCAATTCTTTTTAAAGGAATTAATGGTATATAGTGTTTTTCCCAATAATAATAGGAATAATATGGTTTAATTCCATTGTATCCATTATGCTGATTATCAGGTATTTCTAAAAATTCTTTTTCTTTAATATATTTTTTTAATAAATATATAGGTAAAATCCACATTGCACAAAACCCTTGTTTAATTCTCACAAATATTTCATTTTTAATATTATAAAAAGTAATATTATCAATATGATCTTGACAACTCTTCCACACATCACCATTACTACATTTCGATAATTCAAATCTTTTAAACCCAGGAATAGTATTTTTTAGATTTAATTTATTGAACAAGGAAAGGGTATGAAAGTAATAGTTTAAGTTACCTAAATTAAACCCAATATCATTTTCAAAAAACCCTACATGATGATAATTATTTATTTCCTTAATATTTTCGATTATATATCTTCTGTGTTCTTTAACCAACATATGTAAAACAATTGAAGATACTTTTATAAACATTATATTTATGTAACTGTTTTGTTTAAAACAATAAAAATGATTAAAAGAAGAATTTTTGTATATTTGTGTGTGATGTATGATTATTTTTATAATATATCCACTTTCACATATAATTTGAAAGTATTTTATTTGCATATATAACAAATTTAATTGATTAGATCCATATGATGCAACAAAGAATAACAATTTGATTATATTGTAATTATAAATTGTGTAAAATAGAAATAATAATAATAATACAACTAATATAAAAATAGCCATTATCAAGATAGTTAATACACTACAAAAAATATATATAACATCAATAATATTATTGTGATATATATCATTCATTGTTGCTACTCACGATCTATGATAACATATATCATTCACTACCATTTTTTTAGTTATTATCTTTTCTTTTCTATGATAATATTTATTTAATTTTTGAAAAGATATATTTAAGTTTTTATAAATAATTGCCATATGCATATCTTCTCTATATATTATTCTATTTTCTTTAAGTAGTTCTTTGTATATATTAAATATCATCCTTGACGGTGTAATTACAAATCCTCCTGCTACAAATTTAGGAAATACCTTAAATGGATAAATTGTTATTGACAAAAACACAGATGAATTAATATTTCTTGAAACTTTCATTTCAGGATAGTAGAATCCACTTATCTTATTTTTATTAATATATATATTTAAATAAATTAAAATAAGAGGAATGTTAGGAGTTATATCATCATCATTTTTTATAATATAATCTGAATGTAGATTATATTTAATAAAATACTTATAAATATTGAATGTTAGTATTGTTAAATTATAATAATTATCTATAATATCAACACCTATAATATTGTTGATATTTTCGTTTGTAATATCATTTAATTTTCCTTTAGTGGCAATTACAAAATAAAAAAGGCATCTACTGTTTAAACACAATTTCCCCCACTTATTTATTATACTTCTTCTAATTAAATTGTGATATACACATGATTCTATAAAGAATATGAATTTATAAAAGAGATAATTATGCTTTGCAATAGAAAAGTTAAATTTTATTGGATTTTCTACTTCAATTATTTTGTCTTTAGAACATTTGTATATTTTTGGTTTATTTTCTATAGAGTAATAATGAAAAATAAATATTATAAAAAGTGATATAATCGAAATTAAAATTAAGAAACACAAGTGTTAAGTATAAAATGAACCATTTATATACAATTGCAATTTACTTCAATTTTTGATTTTATACAGTTATTACTAATATCAATTCTATCAAATAAAGTGTATTTTATGTTTCCTTTAATTCCATTTGATATATATTTTAAAGTATAAAATAGATTATATGGTGTGATTAATCGATTTTGATTCATTTTAATATTATTGTGTTGAATTTTACTAAGTATATTTTTACTAATTATCTATATCTAATATTATAAATAATACTATGATTAAAGGAGGAAATGTATTCTCAAATATATTATAATATTTACCATAATGAATGCCATGATCTCCTGTAATTATAGTAATATAATTTTGTAATGTATTAGATTCTATATCATATTTGTATTAATACATACTATTTAAAAAACTAAAATACTCACTCAACTTTTCATCAATTCCAGACACAGATTTTTGATTAGCCTATATAATAATACTAACATCTTATTACATCATGAGTTTCTGAAAAAGAAGTAAATGAAAATGTCGTTATTTTATGATCAGCATAATATATTTGAGCTTCTTTTAAATAATTAATAAACATGTATGAGATTCTTTTACCATGAATGCATCTTGGTCCAGTTCCATATGCTCCAGTTTTATTATAACTACAAGTATATAATATTAATACTTATCAATAAACGGATGACATGCTAAATTTATATTATGATCTACACCAAATTTTTCAGGAATTCCATAATTATTAATATTAAGATCACAAAATCCTGATTGTGATATTGTAATATAATTATTGTCATGAAAGTAATTAAATATAGATTTTTTCTATAATTAATAATATTTATACATACTGTAACAGGCTTTTTGTTATATTTTATACCATAAAATAGAGGAACATAATTAGGTCTGGAATTTGTCCCAATTGTATGATATCTTAGCATATCATATATGTAATAGTCTTTTGCAAGTTTTAATAAATAACTTTGTGTACTTTTAAATTGACTATTGAATGACGCTCTTGATAATCCATCGAACAAAAATAATGCGACTGATATTCTATTGATGTTTTTATTATAATAAAAGTTAGGATGAAATATTAGTCTAATTTCTTTGATGTACTTAGATTCAAAGTATTGGATCTCATAATTTGATATGTTACTAATAAACTAATTCATATCATTTTACATATACATAAGAAGTTCCATAAAAATATCTATAGTTTTTTACCGTTATTCCATAAGTAGATGTATTGAA
Organism: Proteromonas lacertae; assembly: GCA_002245135.1. Taxonomy (NCBI): domain Eukaryota; class Bigyra; order Opalinata; family Proteromonadidae; genus Proteromonas; species Proteromonas lacertae. Next base: position 18,237 of record NGBS01001199.1, on the reverse strand, counting down.
TAAATAAATATTATATGAAATATTTCTTTTCCATTTAGATGAATAATTATACTCATTTACACCACATAAAAATGGAGAGTTTAAAGGAAATGGTATTGTCCTTACATAAGAACAATTAATATTACATAATTTTAACTGCTGTTTATAATTGTTATGAGGAATCCAGCTATAGCATAAAGTATTAGTTTTTGATATTACTTTAACATAAGGAATAGAATTATTAATAAATAAACAAAGAATTACAAGTATTACATATTGATAAACAGTTGCATTTAGTATATTCATAATTTCTTAAAAATACAACTATAACCATTCTATACCAGTACAGTGTTTTTCAATTACATTCAAACATGTTGCTTAATTTCATTATACTTATACTAGATATCAAGCATTATGAAAGTAATGATCAGAGGACGTGCATTTCTTCTTACCAAAGGCTGTTGATGGATGGAACATAAGGAGTTTGCTTTCAGTACTACTTGCTTCTTACTCTAAATGCAGTTTCTCAAAAGGGACTTATGAACATTGCAAGGAGCTTATAGCCGTTGTAGTCTCCTTGAGGAATTGTAATGTTGTAGTTGAACTCTACGTGTTCATACTAATCTCCTACGGTACTGATAGCGATCTGGAAGACATAGGCCATCTGGTCATTGACTCCTTCTTGGACAACATATAAGGAGATGGGGATGGCAGCATACTACAACACAAAGTGCCATAGTCCCATTTACGTATGGTTTATACGGGATTCCTCCTAAGGGGTCTTCTTCCTACAACGTCTTCTTCCCTATGGGATGATCTACTAAGTGAATCCCTTCAAAGAGTATTCTACGAGCTGAACTCTTCCAAGAAAAGTTCATATATAGAACCGTGGAAACCAATTGTAAAGACTAGGATGGTTCTACGATTCCTTGAAGGTTACTTTGAAGGTTCCTTCTTAGGTTCACTTCAGTCATATATTTATTGGCCGATCTTAACTTTCACTACTTATCGTTTCCAATGAACTCTTTCAATCAACCAGCTATGCTACAAATTCCTTACCCAGCAATGACTGCTCCTATGACAGCTCCTTCTTTCAATCCAGCTTCAGTCTTACCAATGATGAACCAACCCGTGATATCCCAGCCAGTGATGATGATGTCTCCATCGGCTCCTTCCAATTCCTTTGCATTTCCCGGATCTGCCCAACAACAACGACAATTACAACCTGAGAAAGCCCAGCTCAGTATCTGTGGTAAGTGCTACTTCCTTAAGCAAGATCAAGTAGCCTTCTATGTTGAAGCCATGGTGTGACAAGAATTATATAAAAGAATATTGACAGATTTATTCAAAGAAAGTCTATATTGGATTGAAGATAAATCAAATGATAAAGATAAATCGTCTATATATACCTTCTCATATTGCAACTCCTTGAATTTACCTATCCTCTAGTAACATGTCTATTGATTATCGAGATGAAGCTCTAGTAAGTCAGCTCGTTAGAAATCTTTGACATTGAACCTTAGTCCTAAGAAAATCATGACGATTACCTACGGAATGATCTTTTACAGGATTATCTCCTACAGGGACTCTTGGAAGCTATCTACAAGTGTTGGCCATCTAAAGACAATGAATCTAATCACGATCTAGAGTCTCCTTGCTACGCTAGTGACCTTGTAAGGGCTTTTAATAGAATCGTGGAACAGGGACTTTACAATTGTTAAAATCTCCATTGAGTCTTTTCTGATCTGTGAATACCATGAAGAGAACCAGACCTATCAATGCCTTAGAGGAATCTTCTAGCGATGAGAAAGACACTAAGGTGTTCAGAATTAAGCTTAAGTCGGAGTATAAGAAGTTGAAGGCTAAGATGGCTGCTGCTGTTGATGATGATGTTCCTCCTCCTTTCCCTCCTAAACCTCATAAATCTTCACTTACAATCACTAACTCCAAGGATGAAGACGATGATGATGATCCTTTCAATGCTGAGATCATAGACATGGTAAGAGACTTCACAGCTGACACTACCCGATAAAGCTAGTGTCTGTGATAACTTACCTTGATTATAAACATGTCGGAGGAGATCACCTTGAATGAAGACGCTAAGTACGTGATCCTTAACCAGAAGGATGACAACCAGGATCTTTCCGATGAGTTCATCAAGATGTACCTCATCTCCATGAAGCAACAGATAAGGAATCTCGGAGTGATGAGCAGGTATACCGATCCTACTCCTGATGATGACTGTGTATACTTTAAGAACCTTTCTGCCAAGTTCCATTGTCACCTTATGAAGCTCAATCTGCTTCCTACGACTTTACTTAAAGGTCCAAGACATATCATGACCAGGATGAAGAAAGGCTGTAAGCTTATCAGATACAACAATAGCAAGGAAGAAGACTATGGATACATCCCACTGGGCCATTACATGCCACTTATCCTCTACTCTGGTGCATTAAGAACCTTGAAGTATCTCCTTGGCTAAGACATCGAGCAGCTTACTGCTAGTAAGAAGATGAAGCAGTACATGGACTTCCTCCAGCCAACCTTGAAGGTTAAGTACTTACTGAATATCTTCTCAGTGATCTTGACCTTACTGAAGCTACGGATGTTGAATCCTCAGGTGAGGACTAACTAGCATTACTTAAACCTGATAATCTCTTGTTCTATTCTATCTCGGTGTTGTTCTTAGAGGTTCCTTTGAAGTGTCTTTACAATTGTTCATTGCCTTGTTGTCTTGAGGAGATCATTTACGGGGACGCTTAGTGTTATTTAAGCAATCCCCAAGACAACAAACAATAAACAAAGTCTAAGTAATTACTTCTTTAAGTGGACGTGGAAGGATCGGAGATCTCTACAGAAGGAAGTAAGGTTGAGGTTCAACTTCTCTATGGTACCAATGAGCTTCTCACCATCAGCAGCCTGGCCAACTTCTAGTTGAATCGCCTTCTTAAGGATTGGAACTGATAGAACATTGACGGCAAAGTCATCTTCCCAGGAGTTTGTTATCGGGCTATCGAAGTAGTAGTTCATGATCCATTGAAGTGCTTCCACCTTCCACATCTTGTTATTGTAACTCAATTGTCCATATCGTTCCTTTGCCGAGAGGACGAAGAAGTTATATTCATCGAGCAGTAGTTGATATACATAGGCTGTGTAAAATCTCTCAGTGATGTTAAAGACATGATCTCGAGTAGCATTGGTAAGGATCACTATCGGTAGATTTGAAGATAGGCTCATACAATGCATAAGGAGCTGACCGATGGTATAGTCCAGTTGCTGCATGATGCTATGATCTTCAACCCCGAGGTTGTTAAGGGAACATCTCTGATCGAAGTCTTCTCAGTAGTTCTTCATCATATAGGAGGTTGGGAATAAGGTATCATCAAAGTTAAGTACAATGATTGTCTTGAGGATAGCGATGGAGATCCCTTGGTTGTAGTAGTAAGGATGAGCAATGCCTAAGAGTTGATTGAAGGCTGTTTTATAGGTGATCAACTATTACTCCAATTAGTAAACTTTTGTTTCACATAATAACCGCAACTCTTATCACCTTTTTGTTTTAAATTCTTTAACTCATAATCTAATGGTATTATTTTACTGCATTTATATGAAATATCGATGTTTTCTGTGTCAAATTATGATGTAATATCAGAGTATAAATACCTCCTATCTTGAAAGTCGTGACTATTATAGATATTGTAAACATTATGGAAGATTCAAATGTATTAGAAAATATTCCTGTTATAAATCTTGAACAATTCATCATCACTTACCAAAACAATGATATTTTAAACTCAAGTAAATGGTTCAAGAATACTTATACTAACGGTCAGATTCAAATACAGATTACTCAACAAAATGGTTATGAACCAAATTTAGATAATATTGAGTTTAATGTAGATATAATTTTATTTATAATATAACAATCTTATTATCTTTGTTCTTTGTTTATTATGGCTTTAACTATTCCAAAAGAACAAAAACATGGAGTAGATGTTCCAGAATGGTTACGTTGGCCTAATATCGTATAGTCGTGTTTAGGTTCATGTACTGGAAACACTTTTTATTTTTATATTATTATAAATGCTTATAACAATAGTAGCCATCGGGATAAAGGTTTTAAATAGAAAAGTAATATCTACTTATTGCATTTACCTACTTAAAATTTATTTTGAAAAAATAGGCTTGAATGAGGCTTGAATAGATTTTTTATTCTTTCGTTTTTAAGTGTCTTAACATCTAAATATGTGTGATTTAATTGCTTAAACTAATGTATTTTTAACTCTAGTAGTGATTGAAGCAAATAAAATTAAAAATAAAATTATAATTGTTTTCAATATGTTGAGATAAAGTTCAAAATAATATATATCGCAGATGTAGCTTATAAGACAAAGTAAGATTATATTTGCATATAACTCGCCATCAAACCACACACTATCATTTTAGAATTGAAAAAAGTCTTCTTAACGCTCAACGGCGCATTTAGCTCAACGGAGCACAACAGGATGATCTATTAAGTGGATTCCTTCAAGGAGTATTCTACGAGTGAACTCTTCCAAGAAAAGTTCATCTACAAAACCGTGGAAACCAATTGTAAAGACTAGGATGGTTCTACGATTCCTTGAAGGTTACTTTGAAGGTTTCTTCTTAGGTTCACTTCAGTCATATATTTATTAGCCGATCCTAACTTCAATCAACTAGTCATAATATTGAATAAAAACTATCAAAATATATTCTAGAAATTATGTATATTCCAAATTTTATGTTTTTATTGACATATAATGTCTAAATGAGAAGTGTCAGTTACACAGGAATTAAGAATTATACCCTTCTGACGTCATTTTTAATATAAAATTTCATTTTCTTCAACTTTGAAGAATGTTATAAAATTCTATCAAGATAAGAAGATATTTAAAAAAGAAAAATCAAGCTTGTCAAACTTGACAGTTTTTTTTTAATTTCAGAAAATCAAAATGTAAGTACTATATATATATTATTATTATTATTATTAAAAAATCAATTTAGTAAAAATCAATTTAAACCTCTCAAACATTTTATGATGTATTAGATATTGGTGATATATTTATTAATTCAACACATCGATATGAAGTATCACTTACCAATGAAGGATCAATTAAACCAAATGTAATATTTACTCCACCAAGGTGAATTAGATATAGAATAAAGTGTAACAATCGAAGTATCTTATACAAGTTCAACTCTTGGTGAATTTAGTGATCATTTTGAATTTGCATTAAAAGGAGCAACTAATAATGTGGTATTAACAATAAAAGGACATGTAGTTGGTCCAACATTCTTCTTTAATAAGAATAAACTAGATTTTGGTATTGTAAGTTATGCGTTTTTAAACTCAACTGATTTGATATTAAGAAATACTTCCTCTGTTCCATTTATATTCAATTTGCGAGTTCCTCAAGATGGTAATTACTTAAACAAAGAATTCGAAATAATTCAAGCACTAGCAACAGTATTACCAGAAGGAGAAGAGAAAATCAAAATCAATTTCATATCTCAAACAATAAAAGTATATGATTATTGTTTAGCAATTGATATTGAAAGTGTAGGTGAAGCTTTATTAACAATTCCAATAAGTGCTGAATGTCGAGTAGCTGAAGTAGAATTATTAGAAGAATCATTGAAATATGGAGATTGTTATTTAAGATATACTTATTATTGAACTTTAACATTAAAGAATAAATCCAATTTATATGCTCAATTTGAAAACAGAACAAGATGAAAGAAGTAAATCAATTGGTAGTTATTTCCCTGATCCAGTTAAAGGCGTAATTTGTCCAATGGCAACTCAAATGATTAAAGTTTAATTAAATCCTGAGAAATTAGGTGATATGAGAATTCCATTATATATTCAAATAATTGGCAGTCAATATCCTCCATTAGCATTAGTATTAGAAGCAAATGGACTTGGACCAGTGATAAAATCAAATTTAAATCATATAAAATTTGGTGATATAACTTGTTTAGATACTCATACAAAAGAATTTACAATAACTAATCCAACTTCAATTCCAGCTTTTTATAAATTAGATTTTGAACGAGGATTTTATTTTAATACTGATATAGTTGATGGTATATTACAAAGTGGAGAATCTCAAAAGATAGTAGTTAGTTGCATGTTGGAAGATGTATTAGCTTATAAAGATACAATATACATAGCAGCAACTGAAGGAGATAGCGCAATTCTTCCAGTTACAGCTAAATGTTTAATAACAACAATATTTTGAGAAGATCCAGTAGATGTAATTGATTTTGGTGATCAATTCACAAACAGAACAATCGAAAGAGATTTTTTTATTAGAAAATCGAGGTTTAAGAAGTCAAAGATTAACTTGGATAAATTAACTGCAGTAGAAAAAGAAAAATCTTTTAAAGCCAATAAATCAAAGATGGAAAGTGAAATGAATTCAAACCTTATGAAGCTATATTTACAATAACTCCCAATGCAATCGAATTAAAACCCAATACTGCTTGAAATTTTGTAACATCTGGAAGTTGTGAAAAACCCTGTGAAGTGATGGAAATGTTTTCTTGTTTGAGGAAATTTGATGGAGAAATAAGAAATAATGAAGCAAAAGAAACCGAAGTAAAAGTGAACTTTATGAATCCATTAATTCAATGTTCTGAAGAGAAAATCGAAGTTCAAAGTAAGACAGTTGTATTTAAGAATATATCAACATTGAGTTTAGATGCGATAATAAGTATAGCAGCTCCATTATTATTGAGTATGAATGAATTCCATTTAGAACCAAATGAATCAATGAATGTGACAGTAGAATTTGATCCAAATTATAAAGATGATAAAATATCCTTTGAAATAAATGGTATTTAGAATATAAGATATGAAGATCATCCTCAGAAAGATTCAATTCCATGGTTATCTCAAAATGATTTCAATTTTGATTGTATATTGAATAATTCTCAAAGAACATTATTATTTTCAACTGAAAATCGTCGAACAATTCCTTGTCCTTATCATTGGGAATTAGAAATAGATGAAACTAAAAATCAAACATCTCCAATCAATTAAGTATTTGAAATCACTCCAATTCAAAGTATTTTACAACTAGGTGAATGTGAAGAAATGGAATTGAGATATTCTGGAATACCACATGTATTATCAAGAGCATTGGGTAAATGTTATGTAGATGGAGGACCAGTTTATAATATCAAAATGAAAGGTGAAAGTTCAATCTTATCTTATAGATTGGATAAACAAAATATTGATTTTGGTAGAATTCCTTATATGAAAGTAAAAGAAAGAGATTTTCATATATTTAATACAGGTTCAGTAGATTTTCCATTTAAAATTTCAACTGATAATGTATCTCGACCTGGTTTAGTTGGTGTTTCACCATGTAATGGATTAATTCCATCTCATGGTCAACAAAGAATCTATGATAAAATGATCAACTGCAAATTTGAGATTCTGATAATGGATGATATAATGTTCCTTAGGCAATAAGTCAGTAACTAACTTTTCAGAGGAAACATATTTATGAACATCTGGATATTTCTGATCATCCTCTTTTTGAGAGTATAATACTTCTTATTTTTCCTTTCGTATATCTGACAATTCATCATAGCTAATCTTCCTTCTTGAAGGTAGAATAGGATATTCTCTTAAATACTCCTTATAATAGGAAATAGGTTCAATATCCACTTCTAACATATTTCCTGTAGTTTCAAAGGAATCATTCTTATCATAGACTTTAGTAGAATCTAATATCTTTCAAATCTTCAATAGAAATCCTCAATCTTCAAATCTTTAAACTGATTATTATATTTTTCTAAACAATCAGCTTCATTTATTATATGATCCTTTAGATGAGGAAATTCAGCATAATTTGGGAAGTACAAATAAAAAAGAGGAATAATCCTCTATAAACAAGACATATAGAACAAGCAGTGGAAGATAACACTATCCTCCGTCAAAATTTTTTGATTCAATTTAGAAAATGTTATAGAGTAATTTTAAAATCCTAAGTAATGATTTTTTTCAATGTTCCTTTTTTGTGTTTCAAAAAATCCTCTTTTTTCGTAAAAAGTAACGGTTGTTGTGCGCCGTTTGTCAGAGTTGGCCGTATGTCTACCAGACACTTTCAAAACAAACTAAATACACAATTACACTTCTTTTAATGAAAAATTGTTACTTTTATTTTAACATTTTGTATATGATAGACATGTCACGATATGACTTATTTAGTCTAACTAACATATTTATTTACATAATCTATTAATACATATTAAGTACATGAATAATGTAAATTATTAGCTTACAACTCACTTCTGTTTTTGATATAAATAAAAAAATGTAACTAAAAACTTGAATTTTCTTACCTTATTTGTACGAATATCTTGGAAGCATTATCTCATAGGAACTGTGCTCTTTACATCTCTGGAATAAAATCTTCCATACTAGATCCATCTTCGGAATGTCAAAATGATAGAAATTTCAAAATTTTAAACAAAAATAATGTAACGGATTTTTTTAGTAAAAAAATTAACCAACTGAAATTGACAAGATAAGCACAAGTTAAAGAATACAAGAAACTTTTAAGAATAATTATGTTCAGCTGTCAATATTACCCTAAATCCAGAATTTGGAGATGATGATTCTCCTGCAAATTCAATTAATGGGTAATCCAGTCTTTCAAAACAACTTATTCAAAAGACAGCTGAAGGAATCAAAAAAGTTGTTGATGTTGTTGTTATAGAAGATTCATTTGGAAATGTTTTGAAAGAGTGGATAAGTTGGTCCAAAAAGCCATGAAAAATGTATGATGATATCATTCTACTAAATATATTTTGCTCACTATAAAACTCAAGATTTCAAGTTTATATTAATAATACTTGTGAATTTACTCACTAGTGACAAATAACAAATTTATATATTTTTCTTTTCATAAAAATATTACTAATGTATACTCATCTATTATACTATATAATAAAATATTACATACTGAATTTAAATATAGCAAAGAATTTATATGGAAGATTTATTTAGCATATTCTATCATGTTTCTATATGTTATTTTGCTTCTATTATTTTTTATTCTATTTAATGATTTATCTAAAAATAGAAATATCTATGCAAAACCTATTCCTAATAATTTACTAAATAGAGACTATATAGGCAAATTATTAAATAAAGAAAAATTCAAAAGTGGTATTGAAATAGGTGTTCAGAATGGATATTATGCTGCTAGTTTATTAACTCAATGGATTTCATGTAAATTATACGTAATGATAGATCCATGGCTACAACAGAAATATTATGATGATGCTGCTAATGTTAATAATTCAATACAGAATTCTATTTTTCAAAATTCAATGAATGTTGTTAAATTATTTTCCCATAAAATAGATTTTGTTATTCTAAAAACTACAAGTGAAAAAGCCATTACATTTTTAAAAAACAAACATTATGATTTTATATATTTAGATGGTAGACATGATTACTTAAGTGTAAAGAATGATATTATGTTGTATTATCCTTTTATAAAATCAGGAGGTATTTTGGCAGGACATGACTATCAAGATGAAAATAGAAATGAATGGAAAATGGATAGTAATGGTAATGTTTATAGTAATAAGAAAGCAGTAAAATCTGCTGTAAATGAATTTGCATATAAATATAAATTGAAAATTGTAACTACAAATGAAGAAAATTTCAAAACATGGATGATTAGAAAACCATAATATAATAGATTCTAAACATTTTTTTATTTAACAATAATAGTTTTATACGAGTATAATATACTTTTATTTAACTTGTTTAATATTGTTATTATAATGCTGTTCTTAATAGTATTAGGAACTAATGGATGTCTTAGAAATGATTATATTATAAAGGTAAATAATGATTATTAAAAAAAGATATTGATTCTCTAATTCTTATATTCATATCTCTTAAATGTTTTATCATCATCTTGTCACCAAAACTATTTTCCATTTCGTATAAACAGTTAGGCATTTTACAATATTGATCTGGTAAAATTAAAATTAGTTTATATTTCTTGCATATATCTACTACTTTAGTAATATTATTTTGGATTATATATCTAGTAAATATAATGTATCTATTTTCTAGAGAAGTATAATAACTATTATTATCTACATAATATAGTAACCTTTCTTTAAGTGAAAATTCTTTATCACAATGAATTGGATGAATCATGCACAATGATTTAATTTTATTCTCAGGAGGAATTCCAACTGTATATAATGGCATTGTATATAGTCCTTTTGAAATATTTGAATATTTATTTAAAGCAATTGATATAACTTCTTGATCTCCTAAATAATATTTCTTTCCGTTTAATATATAATGTTTTATGTAGTTCAATCCATATTCAATCATTTTAATTGTAGAAATGGTTGATTTTATATTTCTAAACATTATTAAATAAATCAGCTATACGATAAGCCTGAATTTCCAAATGTTAGAGTTTTAGGTAATTGACTTTTAAGAAGAACTACATCTTCTTTTCTGTTCATTAAATCATTTAAACAGTTATTAATAAATAATACATCGCTATCTATAAATAGTATTGATACTCCATAAGTAATTACATAATAAAAGTAATAATATTTTAAAAACCATAATTTCTGCTTCATTTTCAATTTTGTATCATTCTTCAAAAATAGAGGCCATTCACTGAATACACATAATATTTTGTTTTTAATACATTTTATTAATGTTTTTTCATAAAATACAATTGTAACAAGACTGTTAATATTATAAGGTATTAAAAATATTTTATATAAATTTAATATGTATTTAAAACTATTGTCATCTATAACTGTAAAGAATAGAGTTTCACTATGTTGCTTTTTTAAATCTAATATATAATCGAGATTTAGTATAGATTTTGATGAGTAATTATAAGATAAATAATATAAAAATGGATCAGACTTACATTCTTTTCTTACAGGTAGTAACAGATTATAATTAGGATAATCTCTTATGCAGTAAATTGCCTTAATCTTAATATAATATATATAATAATATATGATAATGATTATAGCTAAAGTTAGAATTAAATTTTCAATTATTGTGTTACTACTTTTATTTGATATTCTCATACTGTTTTTTGAACATCAAATAAATTTGTATCTTGAAATAACATACATTGTTTGTTTTACAAAAGATTTCTATACATTGACTTATCTGATCAATAGAATGAGATAATTTAATATTATTGTTGAAACAATTATATATATTCTTTATAACAATTGATTCATATTATTATTAGAGTGATGAATATCAAACATCAATTCAAATGGGAAGATTAGAAAAACATTTAAATGAAATAATACCAAGTTTAAACAATATGTTAGAATCAAATAAAAATAAATTAGCCTTGTTGTGCGCTGTTGAGCGTTAAGAAGACTTTTTTCAGTTCTAAAATGATAGTGTGTGGTTTGATGGCGAGTTATATGCAAATATAATCTTACTCTGTCATATAAGCTACATCTGCGATATATATTATTTTGAACTTTATCTCAACATATTGAAAACAATTATAATTTTATTTTTAATTTTATTTGCTTCAATCACTACTAGAGTTAAAAATACATTAGTTTAAGCAATTAAATCACACATATTTAGATGTTAAGACACTTAAAAACGAAAGAATAAAAAATCTATTCAAGCCTCATTCAAGCCTATTTTTTCAAAATAATTTTAAGCAGGTAAATGCAATAAGTAGATATTCCTTTTCTATTTAAAACCTTTATCCCGATGGCTACTATTGTTATAAGCATTTATAATAATATAAAAATAAAAAGTGTTTCCAGTACAGGTACTTAAACACGACTATACGATATTAGGCCAACGTAACTATTTTGGAAAACTAAGTGTTGATTAGTAATATTGAAGGGCCAGAGGTTACGTTTATGATATTAGAATTGAAAAAAGTCTTCTTAACGCTCAACGGAGCATTTAGCTCAACGGCTCACAACAAGTATTATAAATGCTTTCAAGCTAAATTATTTAGTTAGTAATTCTAATTTATCGATTTTCTATGATCAAATTATACTCTAAAACAAATTTTCCTACTATAACACTATATTCAAAATCTACTATTCGTAAAAGAATCATCTTGTTGTGCGCGCGATAAAGAAATTTGCGCGATAGAGGAAGTAATTGTTTATATTTAGATCTAATATAATATTATTGTTAATGTCATTATGCTATACATATATATGTTAATATATTCTAGTAATTTATTAGACAATATAATTTCTTTATCGCGCGCGACACGCTCTCATCATATAATTATTTTTCTAATATCATTTTTATCTTAGTTATAATGAGTATTTAACAAATATACAGTTAGTTTGTCATATGACCTACATTTATGATATACTAGTTTATGAACTAAACTATTATCAATATTAAGCTTTTTTTTGTATATTCTCTATTTAAATGTTTCAGTAGCTACTACAGTCTATAATACATTATCTGATTTGAATATATTACAATAACTTATAATAATATATATTAAGGGCTACAGACCCAAAATGACTTGACGCTGGACCACGAGGCTTGACGCTGGACCCGAGGCTAAAATACATATATTCGTTTCATTTTTTAAAATTTAAATTTCTGCAATAACCGTTTGTTTTTACAGCCGTTACACCGGCTGTTACACATCGGTTACATGTCAGTTATGTAACCGACGTGTAACCGTCGGTGTAACGGTTGTACATTTTAAATTATTTTGAATTTTGTTTATTAGAGCTAAAGGAGGGCAAGGGAGGGCAAGGCAACCCCACAGGACTCGTTTTCACTTTCCCTAAGACTCACTTTCCCTTTCCCTAGCCTTTATTCACTTTCCCTAGCCTTTATTCACTTTCCCTAGCCTTTATTCACTTTCCCTTTCCCTAATCCATAATCGATTTTCTTTCCTTTGAACTGTTTCACCGATTTGCTTAGTGAAGATGATTGACTTCAGTTCACTAAGTTAAGCAGTGAAACACTTCAAAGCAAAGAAGGACGATTATGGATTTAATTATGTTATTTTTTAAAAAAACCCTAAAAAATAAATACTTTTCTTTCTTTCAATCAGTATATATCATTAATAATAGTATATTTTGAATTTATTGTAAATCATTACTTAATCGCATGAGTTTCCTAACTCTCGGATCACATATAGTTGGGTGATCACGGTACTTTCTTTTCATAGACATACTGACTACATAATCACTTGCTTTCATTGTGGGATTAGTTTTCTTAATTTCATAATCCATTTGTGAAATCACCATATCTTGATACTTTTTAATAACTTCTTCTCCTATATTATTTAATTTATCATTTAATATAGGCTTTCCATAAATATTCAGTAAACTATACCACATTACTATTTGATTTCTAATTTCGCTCATTACTTTGTTAATCAATAGTCTTTTTTCAAATAGAGTTAAGGAGTCTGCTATATTAAAGTTGACCATATTTAGATTTGATTCCAAATTAACTAATTTATCAATGCACTCATCAATAAATGACATAAATAATTTGAAATTGAGATCAGTAATATCTGATACCACTCCTATATTAACTGGACTTCTGAATTCAACATTATCATTCTTAATCCACTCCAATAATTTCTTGAATAAGTCAATAATGTTAGGAATATTACTAACAACTTGAGTAATATCATAAACTGCTGGTGCTTGACGCATATTAGTAGATATTTAAACAAAAACAATTTTTTGTATGTATAGTTATCAAAAAAACACACTTGATTATCAATGAATTTCAATTAGCAAATCATATTAATACATTTGGAGTTATTTTATTGGGTATATTTATATCTTTCTCGTTTTATAGGTTCTAATGTATCCCAGCTATCCTCCTTGGTTTAATCCGTGGTATTACCAGTCTCCAAGTACTTCTATGCCTATTCAAGACAATAACCAAAGAAATCAAGTTCCAATGTTGCCACAAAGCTATTTTAATCCCTGGATGAACCCTTATTTTACTCCAGCTATCCCACCACCACCATCCTATTACTATCCTCCACCATATTATGTTGGATCATTCAATGCAAGAGCACAACAACAACCTCAGCAGCAGCAGCAGCAGCAACAACAACAACAACAATCAAACACTGCTAGAAGTACTAATGAAACTAGTTTCATAACACCAAGAAGAAGAACAACATCTTCAATTGTAATTGATCAGCCACCTCCTCCACCTCCAAAAATACAACGATTATCAGAAATCCCAGATGATTTATTACCAGATACACCTCCTCCTGAAGATCCACCAACACTTTCACCAATTAATGATGGACCAATTCCTGAAATACATCCTCAATCAACTACAGATGTTGAAAGAAGAAGGCAGCTACAAGAAGAAATGATTGCTCTGGATGTTGTTGATAATCATCCAGAGCAGTTGAAAACAATGTCACATCCTGAAAGAGTAAGTTTGTTACAACTTGTAGAGAGAAGTAGTAGAGACTATGAACGTACCTACGAGAAGATTATAAATGAAGAAGATGGAAAGAAACCTGAGGATTTATTTACAAAAATCTGCAATGCATCAAGTGATTTTATGGTTACCATACGTAACTACATAAATGAGAAGAAATTTTCTTATATAAAAGTTTATTTCAGATTCAGAGTAGGTTATATAGGATCCGATGAACCAGCCAATGCACAAGTAAGTTGTTACAAAACATTCGAAACAGCGCCAGAAATTATAACTTCTCAAGAGTTAGGTACAATTGGTTCAAAGTTAAACAATGCCATGATTCGAGATTTAGGTTCAATTTTCAACACTGAAAGATCTGAACTAAAGTTCAGATATATTAAGAAAGTAGAGATGATACTGATGAAAAGTTCAATGGCTGCTGGATCATCTACAGAAGATGACAACATAAAGTTACCAGCAAGCCTCAACAATAGAAAGTGCGTTATTAATTTGGTAAGATATAGTGAAGAATGTAAGAATATGTGCTTTTTATTCAGCGTGGCTGCTGGTTTACACTATGTAGAGTTCAAAGACCACCGTAACAGAGCAATGAAATACAAACAGTATGTAGATTTAATGGATGTAAGCAGTTTAAGATTTCCAGTTGATGCAATTAATGATAGTGACAGAATTGATGAGTTTGAACAGCTGAATCATATTACTATCAATATATTTACAATTGACCAGAATGAACCAATACCTTTATACGTTACCAACATAGATAAAAGAAAACACTGGCCTCATGTGAACCTGTTAATATACAAAGATCATTATATGGTAATAACAAAGTTAGAAGCCTTCCTATCACCTTCTGGTAAAAGGTGTCATAATTATTATACCAGATGCCAGTATTGTTTCTGTACTTTATCAACAGCTGATATGATAATTCAACATCAGAAAGAGAATTGTCAATTACAAAAAGGAATCATTCGTCAATTTCCACCTCCAGATACTTTCATCAAGTTTCATAATTTCAAATACCAACAAATGATTCCTGTAGTATTATACTGGGATACAGAAGTTATACAAGTACCAATAGATCCTTCTGAAGTAATACCTGGAGCCAAAGGAGCGTTTAAAAAACATATCCTCAGCAGTTGGTGCATTCACTTAAGTTCCAGGTACCCTGAAATCATCAGCGAAGAAACATTCTTCGGAAAACTGGAATTGCAGCAAGATCCACAAGATTTGGAGATGCAACTAGTAAAGAAGTTTGTCGAGATTCAAGATTATGTATTGAAGAAGTATGAAGATTATAAAAGTGGTGAATTGAAACCATTAGATGAAAGCACTTATATTCCAGCTCATAAAAATATCGATAAATGTATGTGGTGCAATACACCTTTCAATGAAAACGACAGAAATAGAAGGCGAACAAGACACCATGACCATTTTACTGGTAAGTATATTGCAACCTTATGTTCAAACTGTAATTGGCATTGTAGTTTACAACATATGCCTATACCATGTTTGGCACACAACAGTAAAAACTATGACAATAACTTTATAATACGTGGATTATCAAAGTTGGATAAAGAAATGGAAGCAAAATGGTACAATGATAATAATATTCCTATTCCAAATGATAATTATGATGATGATGAAGAAGATAATGAAATTATACAATTACCAATACCTGAACCTGAACCTGAACCTGAACCAATTGCTGATAGATTAGCTGAATACAATAGAGGTATTGAAGAAGAAAAGAAACAAGAACAAGAAGCAAAAACAGTTGATAATGATGATGAAGAAGATGCAGAAACAGAAGAAGATACTGATTCTGATTTGCCATTACCAGAAATACCACCAAATGCAATTGAAATAGTTGATGAGAATGATCCAGGAAATGAAGAAGCATTTAATGAGTTGTATTATATGTTACATAGTAGAGATCATTACATATCACCAAGAACAGCAGAAGATATTGGATTAGAAGAAGAGATGGGAAATATTATTGTTTCACAACCTAATTCAACAACAACAACTGAACAACAACAACCAACACCTAGAAAGAAGAAATATCATTCAAAACTATCTGTATTGTTAAAAACTGATAATAAGTTTTTACTTATCAAGTTCATGAAGTTACACTTTATAGATAGTTGTCAATTTATGCCAGCATCATTAGATTCATTAGTAAAGTCATTGAAAGTCGAAGCTGATGCACATGCTAATCATAAAGTACTCTTTAAACCAGTTTATCAATATGTAACACAAACAAAAGAGATAAATGATTGTTTAAAAGAGAGAAACTGGACAGCAGATGATTTTATAGCTAAGTGGGGTTTACAGAAAGGTCATTTCCCCTACGAATACGTAGATAGTATTCAAAAGTTATACCTTACTGATAAATTACCTAGAAAAGAAGATTTTAAGTCTCAATTAAAACAGAATGAATGTATTTCTGATTATGATTATGAATCATCTCAAGCTCTCTGGACTCTATTGAAATGTAAAAACTTGATGGATTACAATATGTTTTATTTAGCAATTGATGTTCTTACATTATCTAGTGTATTTGATCACTTTAGGAATGTTGTATTTAGAACGTTTACATTAGATCCATGCTGGCATGTATCATGTCCTGGTTTAGCCTGGAGTATATTCCTTAAAAAATCCAAAGTGGATATTGAACTAATATCAGATCAAGACAAGTATGACTTTATGAGAAAAGGTCTTATTGTGGAATTTCAATGATTGGATCTACGAGAAAAGCAGAAGCTAAAAATCATTACATGGATCCTCCATACTTTTCAGATCATACTTCTCATCCACCCAAAACAAGAAACATATATTATGTATGTAGATTATAATTCTCTATATCCTTCTACAATGGCATCAATGAAATTACCCTATAAAGACTTTCAATGGGAACCAAATCCTCAATTAATTTATGATAATGTTATAACAAAATTAAAACCTTATGAGGATTTAAAAAGATCATTTATGGTAGAAGATCAGAAGCTGTGGAAGGATCCAGAGAGCAGAGGTTATATTTTAGAAGTTGATATAGAACCTCCCAGATAATACAAATGGCAAGTTTTCAGAGTATCCTTTATTTCCTGAAAGAAAGATAATATTATATGAAGATTTGTCACCAACACAGAAGCAATGGGCCAGAGAATTAGGATTAGTAGCTGTCACAAAAAGTCTGGCAAAGAAGTATTGAAGAATAATACAGCAAGAATAATATGTGATTTATCCAACAAGTATCATTTATGTTGTTCATTATCAATATCTAAACTATGCTGTGAAGTTAGGATATAAAGTAACCAAAGTATGGAGAGTAATTAGTTTTTGTGAAACAGATTATGCGTATGAATTTGTTATGCAATGCCATCTATTAAGAAAAGATGCCAAAGAAGTTTCATCGAGATGCAGAAGCTGATACATTTAAACTAATCCTGAATAGTGCATATGGTAAGACATGTGAGAATACTGAGAATAGATGTAGAAGTAGACTAGTTAATAATGAGGACAATTCCTCAAATGTGTTAGCAATCCATACTTTACTGGTTTTTGTTTCAATTGATGGTTGTGACTTGAGGAGTGTGTAAGTTTAAAAAATACAAGTGTGCAATAGATAAGCCAAGCTATATTGGAATGTCCATTCTTTGCAATCAAAGTATCTTATGGCAAAGTTTTGGTATGGACAATTATATCAAAAGTATAAACAAGGATTGCGTTTATTAATGACAGATACAGACTCTTTATCTTTATGGTATGGACAGATG